>JAYKTE010192084.1:0-12531 GCA_036873565.1 Xipholeptos notoides | reverse complement strand
AGAGACTGCAAGTGACAGAAAGGAATGAATAAGAATGTGTGACCAAAATATCAAAGATTTCACAATTACCTGTATATATAAACGGAAAGAATCTAAAGCCAGAACAAAAGTCAATGCTGAGCAGTCTACAGCTAACTCCCTCAATCCTTTCATATGTAATCACTGCGGTCGCCACTGCAAGTCTCTTGCAGGACTGAAGTGCCACATTCGCTTGAGTGAGTGTCGTCACAATGAATTACCTTAAAACTGTTTCTTGAAATTTAGTACTCATGTTTAGTTTAACTTTCGACAAATTTTTACCTTTCGATTCATTATTCGTCTTAATTGTTCGACATGTTCGAGATTGTCTTCTTACTTTGTTTTTCTCTCATTCCAATGTTTTTAACTTACTGACTGAACAAATTAGTTGCTCTCTGTCCAAATAGATGGTTCTTTTGCATTTTTAGAACTTTAAAGAAGAAATAATGATAAAAACATCTCTGGATAAAAAAACATATTGGGAAATAATGAAATGAAACTAGGTTAGTATTCTAAATTTGAAATTGGCCTATACCCTACCCCCGCAATAAACCTATAAAAGTTTTGTGAAGAAGCTATAAGAATTTTGTTTACAACCGTCTTCTAAACTGATTATTCTCTTTATTAATTTTTTATTTTTTATTTTTTCCTTTATTTTTGCGGACTGTCAGCAAATTTTAAAGGAAGTAACTTAGTTTTGGGTTATTAAGTATCTAATCTAATTTATATCTAATCCTTAAGATTAGATATAAATTTTGACTTAATAGCGACACCAAATACCTTGTCTTTCCTCTGAACCAAAAATAATTTAACTAATTAAAATTTCTGGACAATTTATTTTGGGGACAGAAATGATGTTGTATGTTATCGACATTTTCATGGATGCTTTAAAAATTGGACTTTTTCGTCGATCGGTCGGTCAAATTGGAACCTTTTTGCAATCAGTCTTTTAGACTTAGCGCCGTGAAAAGGGAATCAGGGGGTTTAAAAGAAAATGATAAATTAGTCTCTTTAAAACTTTTGGATAACAGAGCTAACTTAGAGCTAAAGAAAATTGTTGAGCAACAACAGTAAACACTACCAAGAGCAGTTCAGTTGCATTTTGACTTCTCCAGTCCAGTGGTTGTTGTTGTCACCAAACGAAAGCTGCGAGTTAAGCTTATGTAGTTGCAGTCACTGGTGATGGTGAGTGCACAGTGCACAGTGCACAGCACAGGGTGCAGTCGGTTGAGGTGCCGCCCGTGCCCAAACCCAATCGGTCCTTTATATACGTTAATTGAATAATGACAGTATACACACACACGAGGACCAAGTTCTTTACTTATTTCCGTGAAACTTGTATTCCTTCCTGATCTTAGTTCATAAAATACATGATGGATTCTGCTCAAGTGCCATCAGATCAGATCCAGGCTCTTCTTGTGGCGGGGCGGGGCGGGGCAGGCCTTTTCAAGTAAACATAGCAACGAACGAAAGTGTTTAATTACTGTTTGTGGTTTAACATTCACGCCAAGTGACACGACACATTACAGTCGGATAGTCCCTCCCTCCCTACCCCAACGTCCACCCGCACACTCCACCCACACATACATACATCAGGTAACAAAAGACAATATTTCGACTTTAATTTTCCTGTTTTAAACAGAACTTTTAGTAATCCCTTTGGTACATTAATCTTTTTTTTTCTACCCGTAAACAGTGAATAAAGTTAAAAACAATTATATTTTTAACGTAGAAAAGTAGACTAACCAGTAAACAAAACCACACCAACCAGTGAAACCACTCCAGTGACTCCACTCACTACTGAATTTTCTTGATTTATGTCTCTAGCAATAAATTTTGAATTCTACTTACTTCGGACATAAATTTAGAAACTTGAAATTATCATAACAATTGCTTTTTGTGGGGAGGAAATTTTAAAGTTGTTTTGTTTATCGAAGGTAAAAAAAACAATCAACAAACTGAAAATCTCGGGGAATATCAAATCAAGGAAAATTTGACTAGGAATTCTTCATCTTTTTTATTTTTTATTTTTCTATTTGCTTTTGCTTTACTCTCATTTTAAAGCCGAAGTAGGGACTCTCAGTCTTCTTGACCCCATATCATAAGGCAAGGCTTTCGTTCATTTTATAATCGCAAAGTTTTTGAGGCAACGTAATGTAGATAACAACTATTTTCTGGGAAACGAATAAAAAACACAACACAAACACAAACACAAACACATTGATGTTTTTTGTTTGTTTTTCATTCTGCCTCAAACGTTGGTTTGGGTTTTCTTTTTTGTCGTTATGTCAATTATTGTTTTTCAATAAATGTTTTTTGTTCACAATAAACACACACAATCAATTAATTAAAAACACGGTTATTTTTCGAAATCCTTAAGGTGAGGTGAGATGAGGTGGGTGAGGTATATGATGAATTTTAAAAGTATTAATTGGGATTATTCTCCTATAAACGAAAGTAGGATGGATGAGATTTAATGGAGAATAGTCCGATTAATACTTTTAAAAACACCGTGTTTTTAGCTACAACTACTGACTGGAGAGTGGAGTCAAACTTAAAAACGTAAAACAAACCAAAATCTCATTAATAATTATGGTCAATATTTATCTAAAGATTTCCTTTTTTAAAGCATAAAAAAAGAAATGAAAGAATAATCGTTTAAGTAAATAAAAATACTGAACTTGTTTCTTTTCTTTCTTTCTTTTTGTATTAATAAGATAAATCTTTTGATTTATACAAATACTAAAACTTGCTAGTACCTACGTTTCCCAGCCTCCCTCCCTCCCAGCCTGCCTCTCTCGCTCTTATAATTACTTTAATTTCTTCTTTTATTTTATTTTCTAGTAAAAAAAGAATTAATAGTTCATCATCGATAACGACAACGAGGGGAAGTAAGTCGACTTGAGCCAGTCTGTCTGCCTGCCTGCCTGCCTGCCAGCAGATATAGACAGAGCAGACAGTCAGACGACTTACGACTTTTGGATCATAATACGTGAGTTGAGTTCGAATCCCAGTCGTTCCATTTGTGTTCATATTCGGACTGATACTCTTGGGAAGGGTATGATTCCGTACATTCCCTATGCGTTAAGTAGTGCATTATTGTGTTATTCAAAAAAACTAACGTTTACCAAAAATGATTGTTAGGCATTAAATGACCAAATAATTGGTTGATATGCCGTAAAACACAACCAAACGAACAACGACACACACGGATTGAGATAATAGCACCCACAGCGGCGGCGGCAGCAGCAGCAGCAATGGTAATGATCGACCAAAACCATTCTCTTATCTTCGGCTGCTACTATTTGGAAAAGGAAGTTGGGAGGCCAGACCAGAGTGTTACAACAGGAACAATATTGATCATCATAGACAGACAGCACCAGCACCAGCACCAGCACCAGCAGCACAAATACATCTCTCTCTCTCCCTCTCTCTCTATCTCTCTCTCTCTCTATCTCTCTCTCTCTCTCTTTCTCACACACACACACACACACACACACACAAACACATAGTATGCGTATGATCTGTCTGTCTTCGAAAACCTTCCCTCCCTCTTTATATATGTTAATTGTTTTTCTATACTTTTCACTCTCTATTTATTCTTACACTCTTTCTTTCTAAGTTTCGGAACGTAATGATCAATGAATGACGTGACGACGTAAAAGAATACGATTGATTTTTTTTTCATGTTGGTCTGTCTAATCACTACCACACACACCACACACCACACACCACACCACCACACACCACACACCCTAATCCCCAACCCTCCATGTTATTTTTATATCTCAGAAACCTGATTATTACAACCGGACCTTCAGTCTCTCTCCTCACACTCTGAAAAATCGCCGTCTTTTCCTTCCTTTTGTATTTGATTTTCTTTCTTTAGGTCTCACCCCACTCTGTCTCTGTCTGTCTCTCTTTCTTTCTTTCTCATACAAACATACTGTTCTTTTAAAGTATTATAACCTCTCTTCTATTTTTTTCTCTTCGTGTTCAAGTATGTGCCCCGGCCCCGTCGTCTTCCTTAAAACTGCTTCTTTTTCTTTTCTATTTTTCTTCCTCGCCTCTCTCTTTCTTTACTGATCAACTGATTTTTCTTCTATCACTTTCTTAGGACTAAAGAGAAGAAATATGTTTTTGTTTTTTTGTAAAGACCACGATGACGCCACAATACATACATCCGTAAATGCATGCTCATGATCAGAGTCAATAATTCACTTTAAAACAAAACTGTCGTAAAACATTTGCCCCTAACAGAAGAAGGTTAAATCCCTCTTCAATAGGGCCCACCACAACGACAACAATAACACTATGACTTCTTGTTCATGTGGAAAAAATGTGTTTTCTTTGGATGATGAATACATCCTTACCAAGACACTCAAGGTAAATCATGAAATACTTGGTTGGTTTAAATGAAATGTTGTTAGATTCTAAACTGTTTTGTTTTTTTTCTTTTTTTAACTAAAGTTTTGTTTGTTGTTGTTTTTTATTATTATTATATTGGGTGCGGGTGCCATTTGATATGTTAATTCTTTAATATACATGAAAAACATCTATTATTCCAGATTGCTTAAAAACTTACATTATTGTTAACGTGTTCTTTTTCTTGTTTCTTCTTTTCTCCCTTTTTTTTCTATCTTCTCTTCAAATGTGTTTGGACGATGGAAAAATCGAGTAAATTCTACAACGGACAGGTTTAAGTGCTTTTTGCTTTGAGCCTTTCTTTTCAATAATTAAATGGGAAAGGGATTAAGAAAAGATTTTAATTTTATACAAGAGTTTTCCAAAATGACACTCGATTTTTTCAATTACAAAATAAAGAAAAAATAATCCCTCAGATTTTACGATTAACCAGCAACGGCAGCAGGAGCAGGAGGCATGAAAGCAATAAATCTTTTTGGTTTTTTATCTAAAAAGTAGATTTTAATTATTTTGATCTGAGTTCGCTTGAAAAGAAATCATATGGAGTAAAAAACTTATTAATTCATTGTATTGTACATATCGAATAGTCCAGTCCAGCAAATTTTAATATTTTCAATTAATTTCTGTCTGTCTCTTAGAGTGTGTGTGTCTGTGTCAGTGTTCACAGTGTTTCGTTGTGTAAGCTCAATTTTATATTATTTTCTTACGTTTGTTGTTAAACGATCCAAATGGTAAGCATTAACTTTGTTGAAACAACAAACAATTGAACAATATTGTTAAAAAAGAAAAGCAGAAGTGAATAAATCATTTCTATTCAAACTTGTAATTGTTTTAACACAAAATCAAAAGCAATAAGCACAAACACAAGCAAAGAAACAAAATAAATGAGGGTTGAGGGTAGGGTAGGGTAGGGGGTGGCATTTGTGCCACTGTCTGTGTTGTGTGTGGCCGTGGCGTGGCGTGGCGTGGCATTCACTGGCAGCCAGTAAGTAAGTCGAAGTCGCTCAATTTGGGTAAAAAAGATAAATTGTTTTTGTTATAATATAACAAATTAAATTCTCCCCAAAAAATAAAGCTGAAATTTAAATTATATATTTTAAAAAATCTTGAACCGGCTTTAATTCGTTTTGAATTTTTACTTTTGTTGGAGGTGAAGAATGAATAATGGATAATGAGAATGGATTTTTTTTTTTTTTTACTTAATAATTATTTGAAAATGTTTCATTTTTAAATTAGTTTTACTTGAAAACTTGAATTTACCCTTCAGAAGACATTTTAAAATAATTCTAAATGAATAATCGTTCTTGTAATAAACTAAAACTAGGCATCTTAAAATTGGTGTTTGTTGTTAAATGTTGTAACTTAGTATTTTGTGGTTTTTTTGTTTTTCAAAGAAAAAAAAATAAAATGAAACAATTGGGACGGGCGGGGCGGGGCGGGGCGCTGCGGTGCGGTGCGGGTTCGGTTTTGTGTTGTTTGTGTTTTTTCCACATTTAGTTGATTCTTTTTCTTAGAGCCCCATGGTTTTCATTTGTATCCAATTAATTTCTTATTGCTTCAATTTGTGTAGGATTTTTTTATTCTCATTCAAATTTTTTTAATGGACATGTTGTTATTAACATACCAGTCCCAGCAGCAGTGTCAGCACACACACACACACACACACACACACACACACACACACACAGGCAGAGCCCAGCCCAGAAGCCAATGGAAGGACTTGGGTTTTGGTTTCTCTAAACTTTGTTTTTGTTGGCTTGTGGAAATAATGAGTGCCCTCCCTGCCCTGACCGACCGCGTGTCAGTCGGTCGGTTGGTGGGTCGGATCGAGGCAGTTTTAGGGTTTGTTTCTTTTAAATAAAATTTTATTTATTTATTTCTTATGTCAAGGAAAATATAAATAAAGAGAAATGCGTAACATAACAATGATTTATTTGCCATACCGACCAAGACCAACCAACCAACCAACCGAACCGAACCGAACCGTAACTGACTCCGAGGAATTAAATTAATAAACAAGTCTTTCTTTCTTTTTTCCGGTTTGTTTTGGTAGATTTAAAATTTAGAAATTAATATTAACTTACTATCAGTAAAATTAGGGTATTTGTCAATGTTCTTATTTTGGGGTTGTTTAAAATTTGCCGAAATTAGTGGTGGTGGGTGAGGAATGAGGGTTAATTCTTGGTGTCATCTCAGAAAAAAACTCCCCTCTGAAAGGAGAAGGAATCGTTTTATTGTCTGATGTCTGTGTTTGTAAAAAGAAAACTGAATGGGAGAAATCCGGCTATTTTTCTGTTTTATTGCTAACAACAGCCATGTGTAAGTTTCGGGGGCAATCCAATCTGCGGAGAGAAAGTTGTTCAAGACATCATTTCATGCTCGCTCAAAAAATAGTTGAAAATTAATAATAATACTGTGGGTGTGGTGTGGTGTGGTGTGCTGCTGCTGACTGCTTCTTCTTGCTTGCTGGTACCTACCTTACCTACCTGGATATTCCTTGTCATAATAATTCTCATTTTTATTAAAATTATATAAAAAGTTTTTGGAAAAATGATAAATGTTCCCATGTCATCAATTGATGACAATATTGAAGATTTTGTCTGCAACCAGTTTAGAAGCATCATCATCATCATCATCACCATCATCATCATCACCACCACCACCATCATCATCATCATGGTTATAAGTAGTTATAACAGAAGTAGTAATAGTTGTAGTAGTTTTTAATGCAATACAAAACAATAAAACAAAACAAAAAGCATGGCCATCCATCATTGTGTGTCAATGTGAGAGTTGATTAAAAAAGAAAGCCTGTGTGGCTATTTCAAGATTAATTTATGATTTTGGAATTCAAAAAATATACTGTTTATGAATAATGGTTTTGAAAGCATGGGAACCAAGCCTTAGAGGTATGTTGGAGGGGACTGGACTGGACTGGCTGGATTGATACTGACTGATTGGATGCAGAGAGAGATTTAAAAGTCCAGAGTTTTTGTATCTTCTTATCCAGAAGGTAAATTGGGCGGGGTGAGAAAGAAAAGAGAAATCCCTTCTGAAATATGAGTGCAATCAATGGTTTATGAAAATACATAGAACTGAAGAAGAGTAAGCAAAAACACCATAAGATGCAGCAGCAATGAATGTCAAGTATGAAGAAGGGTAACAACTCACTATCCTCATTTACAAATAACTATTCTTTTATTATATTTATCTTGTCCACAATGTTTAATCTTATGCTGCACCACATGCAGGCAGCACCAGTGGTAACTAACTAGCTACACCTCATCTACAATAAATCACAAATCATGCTGGCTCTTATTTGTCTCTGACGCTATTCTCAAGCACAAAATCTTAGAATAATCTTATTATTTTTAAAATCAACATTATTAAAATATCCTATGATTTAAAAATAAGTAATTGTACAATTTTATAAATATGATCTATGACAACAAACTTATCACTAAAAAGAAAAATAAGCAGACAATAAATAAATCCATTGAATAAAATGAATGAAAAGATTTTTAAATTCTGACTTTTTATTCTGGTTCAAAATCATCATTTCAAATGATTTCAACTGCATTATTTTGGGATTTGTAACTTCATTTAAGGAATGAAAGATAACTAGTTGGCTTGTAATTTTAAAATGACCATTTTACTTTAGATTTATTTCTATATATCTGCAATAATTATAAGATTCGGAGAAAACTATGGAAGTTTACAAACAAAATTTCATAATTTATAAATTATCATATATTAATATCCAGGTTCTTAAAACCAGTAATTTTTTCTACACCCTCTATTAAATGGTAGAATTCTAACAGTATTTGCTTGTCTTAAACTAAATTATGTTTATTAATAAATCCATATACTGGAAATGGATACCTATTTGTCTATTTGTTTCAGAGACAAAAATATAAAGAATTTCAAAAACTTTAAAAATCTACTATTGAAACATTTTAACAAAATAAGCATTAAATATAAACTAACACACAATCCACTCATAAACAAATTCATATTATTCTGACAATGTTTTTCACTAAAAGAAAGATGAAACTAATGATCATTATCTGCTAAAAGATGTATGAAATAACCTAACATGCTATAAACTACCAAACAGAAATGTGAAATAAAACACCAAGCAAAGAAACATAACGTACAAAAATGTGTTGATGAAATAAACAAAATTAATGATAGAGCAAGGCCATGCTTAGTGCCCCTGCAATTGCATGCTCCTTGGGGGTTGCAAGGCCCCAGGATGTCATTCGCAAGGCTTTTATGTGAGGGAGATCTTAATTGATTTACATAAACTTTTTTTTGAATGCACACCATTTAACATTTTTAATTTACTAAATTAAGTAAATTTCTTCCATTTTTTCATGATTACGGAATATTTACATTCTTCCAAGAACATGTTATTTTGTTTAAAGTACCATTTATTGTGGGTTCAGTATGTTGAAGAGGGGTGTGAAAGTTGACTTGTTTGGATAGGGGCTGCAGAGTGTATTCTGCAGGGGGGCGCAATGTTCTTAAGCACGGCACTGCCTTTAGAGATATATAAATATAGGTCATCATAAAATGACACACTGGATTTAAAATTAAGTAAAATCCGTTTAACAAACCAACAAAGAAACATTTTCTTATTTAACATAAACAAACTTATTTTTGATAGGTATAAAAACATTTGGTGTATTTGTATTGAAACAGTTTATTAATGAAAAATACACTTTTTTAAGATTTTTGGGAAAAATCCCATTATGTATGATAATTCAAATTTTCCAAAAGTTCATTAAATAAAATTTGTGTAGAGTTTCAATTAACTATTTTTGTAAACTGCAGATCTTTAGTTTTCTTTTGATGGTTCTAAGTGTGATCTAATAAAAAAGTGTCATTTTCAACAACAACAAAAATCTGTTCACAATGTGTTAAACATAATTCCTTTTAAGAAAATGACATGTTCTGTATATTAATCTTATAATTTACTATTTACTACAATTTAAAAAAGAACCCACATAGCTATAATTTCTTTTTATTAATTTCCACTCTAAAATAGAGCTGAAATCATCAATAGAATTATAGTTTATAAAGGAATAGATTGTACATTTAAGTTTGCATTTCTTTTTCATTTTGAAAATCAATAGTTAATGATACACAAATAATAATAGTAATCAACCTTTGTAATGCTATAATTAATTCCTTTAATTGAAAGCAATTCTTTCAGAAAAAAAGTAAACAAATTAACCTTACCATGTTGTATGTTAATCCAAATTTCTTATATGTATTGCATAGATTTAATATTTATTTGTTATCCAAAGTAGACTTTTTCTTTGTAAATAAGAATTTAATATAATGTCATTGTAGAGAATATAATGTAGATAAATGGAAAAATTACGACATAAATAGTGTGATGATTTCTACTAAAAAATTCAGATAACATATATTCATAATCATTCATTTATATTTTATTTTATCTTTTTTTTATATCAAATGTTTTTTCCAATAATGGGTTGGTGGTATACAAAAATTTAGTATTTAAAAACTGATAAAACTAAAAGTATTAAAATAATTCTTATTGCATTGCTAAATTCTTTAGCATCTGTGTCAATTTTATTTCAAGTAGTATCTGATTGATTTCACTCATTATTTATGCCATAGACAACAAAATGAATTTCGATTTAATTTGTATATTTTTAATGGAATTTAATTTATGTTTTTTTCCTATTTTCTTAAAGCTGCTTAACTATAGTAAAATGTCAAGATTTTTTGTGTGTGATATTAAAATCCCAAAGAAATAGTTTTTCTAGATATTTCATGATTGTAAGTTGTGCATTTAACTCTTCCAGAAAAATGTGTGAATGATAAAGTAAAAAGCAAGATTAAACTGAATTCATTACTGAACATGAGAAAAACATTCAACAAGAAAAGAATTCAACTTCAACCACAAAAAATAATTAGAACAACTGAGAAATAAAATAATCAAAATGATAGATTTAATTACAGAATTTATATAGAAATATCTAAAATTCTATTCAGAATAATCAAATCATTATTTTAAGCAGAACCAGAAATGATGATGTTTAGCAGTCTGAGTTTGCATTCATATTGATTAGACACAAAGAATAAGGTCTGCAGTGTTGAAACAGCCAATATGGTTATACATGATTTAAAACTCTAATTACTTTCATTTATATTAAAAATTACCAAAAGAGTTATAAAAGTAATAAAAGTTTATTTATATAAAAACTTTTACATCAAAAAGGTGTATTCCCCTACACACAGGTATTTAATTGATCAAGTGTAAAATTGATATCTGGCATGAGTCTAAGTATATGGTGATCTGGCAGATTGGATCATAGCTTACATATACCATGATAAAATTTATTTAATGTTTGGAAACTATGTTAACATAGTGAGGTAATATGCCTACAGTTCTCAGAAACAGGCTTGTATACATAATCCTTGCAAAGTTAATCTACCTTATCATTTAATCCATTGCTTAAAAGATAAGTGGATTTATATCTTTTCTACTAACTTTAGTCTGAAAGTGAATGCAATAGAATTTTGAAATTTATGTCTGTCTTATTATCCACTCCTCAAGCAAGATAGCAAAATATAAAACTAACTTGAAAGCAAAGGAAGATTATGGATGCCATGATAGTAACATCATGATGGTGTTCTAGAATTGATGAGCATACTGTTGTGGGTAAGTTTATAGCTGTTTGCCATCTGAATAGTATTACATATATGAATATGAATGGTATTACATATATAAATGAATAAACTAGATATATTATAATAAATCTGAATATTGCTAATAAATTTGATAGCCTGCATATAAATCTATTTTGTTCTTATTGGAAATCATCAGTGGAGCATGACCAGATTGAACCAATTATCTCATGTCTTTCGAGACGAACCCGTTTATCAGCCAAACCACAAAGCTCAACTTAAATTTCTTAGCATCATTATTCTGAAGGTCAACCTAACTCAAAGGGTCATCATAACTGGAAATTGCTCAACAAATAAAACAGTTTTAGTTTTGTTATTTATTCAAATTATTCAAACAACTCTTCTCATCTTCATTTTTCTCTTCACAACTTTTCAGTCTTCCAAGTCATTTTCAAATATATTCAGCTCAAAATCAGAATCTCCTTAGAACTACAAACTTTTAGTTAAATCATAATTTCAACTATTTTGTGTTTGAGATGCTTTTGCTATTTTTGCTTATGGTCAGGATTGAACATATATCATACAGTTAAATGTTATAACCATTATCTTCATAAGAAAAGTTTGATTTCTTGTGGCCAGAAAGAATGATCACTAAAACTGTTCTTCTAACATTCTGTTTCAATCAAAGAGAAAAAATGTATTGACAGTGTTTGATGAGTCATTAAACAAATCAGTAAAATTTAATTTTCTTTATATATCTATTAAATGTAGTACAATTTTATTATTTCAGAGCAATGAAGAATTGGAATATCTAACAGTTTCAGAAGATTTATCAGAAATTGACAGAGCTGTCTATATTGTTCAGTAAGTAAAAAGATTTAATGTCCCTTTGGTCAATGTGAGAAGGGGGATATTTAAGAGACGAAAGAAAGGGGAACCTAGGACAGAAAACCCAATAAGTAATCGATTAGAATAAAGTATTTACAATTATAATATACAAAAGGGGGAGGAAGTAAAAAAAAAAAAATTTTACATACATACATATATATATATTTAGAAGAAATAGAAATTAATTTTACCAATGTATTATAAAAATAATTTAAGTAAAAATAAAAACATGGATGTGTGTTATGTGATATAATGTTTCAGTTATTATTATTTCTAAGAAGAGATGAGGAAATTACAAATTGAAAGAGGTTCATATACTTCATATTTTACATTTTGTATTAAAAACAAAATAAAATATCTTCAACATTTTTTTTGTAAAAGAATAAAATGTTACCATGGAAACTAGAAAAATACTAAAAATTCTCAACTATTTAAGTATTCCATAAGATCCTTAGTATCTTATTTAATTATATCATGTCTTTGAACTTGGTCAGTTGGAATGTGAGGGGCATGAGGGACCAAGGCCGCGCTGCG
>JAYKTE010191973.1:0-12532 GCA_036873565.1 Xipholeptos notoides | reverse complement strand
AGAGCACTTTATAATCAGACATTGCCTTTTTGATACCCGGGCAACGCCGGGTCGGGTCAGCTAGTATATATATATAAATAATGTGTGTGTGTGTGCATGTGTGTCTACATATGTGTATAAAGCAGCTCCACCTCAATGGGACAAACAAATTGGGGTCTTTTCAACAATTAATACAAACAAAATTAATTAAAAAAGTACATACAATAATTTTACATAAAGAAGAAAATTTAGAACCTATATATTAATAAATTCAGTTTCAAGCGCTCATTTTTTTAATTTCGTTATATTACTCTTTCATATTTTTAAATACTTTAAATACTTACATTTAAAATATAGATTTCCATCGCTTTTAAAAAATTTTCACTTTGCAAGTTGATCAAAACTCTTTCTTCTGGTTAATTTAACATAAAAGAACCCACAGTAAAAATCTGAATTAGCAGTATCACTTAATATGTAAAGTTTACCTGTTTTTAGTTGAAATTATAAACAATGTTCACTTGTTATATAATTAATCAAAGGGAAGTAACTACTTAATTTCTGGTCTGTTAAAATTAGATGTAAAACAAATACTTGCTAATCATGTTGCATTGTCTGTTTTCTTGGTTTCAGTCAATTATTACTTTTTTTGTTATCAAGAGGTTTTGTACCTTTGATTCTAGATCTGTGATGATTATCTATTCTCGTTAATGGAATCATCTTAAAATAGCATAGTACTTTTTTTTTTCTAAATTTCACCAAATATTGAAGCATATGTATTATTGAAAAAGTTTTTATAATCAACCAGCCAGTCATTATATCTTCATTGAAGAACTTCATTGTTATATTATAATTATTTTAATATCAGAAGTTTTATAGTTGATACATGAAAGAATTTATATATCATAGATCACAAAGAAAGAAAACCAATAACATCAAAGTGTTTTTGTATTATGAAGAAGAAATCAGTGGAAAGTCAAATTAAGAAAATAGATTTTATCTGTTTAATCACTGTAAAGATCATTTAATGAAACTGCAATTCCTGTTTTCACTTCATTGCAAGTGAATAGAATCAAAAGTTAAAGAAATGTGTTATATAGTCCTTCTGTATTGTATTTCTGTCAAGAATTGTAACTAACATATAAGAGTAGAGAAGCATTGATTTCAGCAAATCAAAATAAGAAAAGGAAAAACTGTATAAAACAACTTGATTTCATATTTAATAAACTTTTACTAGAATTTATCTAAATTCTTTGTTTTTATAGATGGAAGTTCATATCATAGGGGTTATACCTTTAACTTACATTGTTGACTATTTGTTTTCTTAATATACTCTTGTTGCACAAGCCTTTTTTTTTAATTTTTTTTTATATTGTTGTCAGGTTGGGCTTCACATACGATAATGCAACATGGCTGAATCTTTATTCCAGTGGCTTCTTATTCTTGTATGAAGGCAGATGTCTGTAAGCAAAACAAATAGAAGTAGAAAACAACTTGAGGACTTATTTAAAAAAAAAACTTAACTAATTTATTTATTTTTTGCCTTAGCTTAACAACCATAACAAGCTTGTTTAAATGTGGGGATCCACAAAAATACATTATCCCATAATGGATGAGGGAAGAAAAAGAGAAAGGAGAAATTGCATCAATACAAGTCTCACTATCTCTTGTCAAATCTTGTTTTATGTCGATATTGCCAACTTGAGTTATAGAGACCATTGCAATGATGTAACAATAACAATTTTTAATTAAAATATCTGGTTGGTGGAAAACTAATATTCACTATGAAGATCCTAGTTAAAAATAAACAAGTTAATAATTATGAAAATATTAATTCACTTTCATAGTTTCCATTGGTTTTAAGGGCCTTCTTCCATCCACGAGTGAGCTTATAAATGCTTTGTTATACTCTTTCTTTTTGTATAAAGGTAAGATATGAATCTAACTCCTGTTTAACTTCCCCAGGCCCCGCAAAGTGATTCTATACTCCTTAAAACAAAGTATAATCAGCAGGGTCAAGGTCAGTATGAAGAGTGAAGCAATATTTTTCAAACAAGAGACTTCTTGTGAATTGATCTATGTAGGGATAAAAGTGATGAAATATGAAAAATGATGCTTTAAAGGCATATAGTTGGCTAGAGTGTTTCAAAGCTAAATGGGAGAATTATTTGGCTTCTTTGTAAGCTAAGACTTGAACATCTATTTCATCTTGTCCTTTTGTATAAAGAAATGTAGTTTCACAAGCACCCTTATATGCAATTGAAATGTCTCTCTTAAGAATGATGTGACCTTTTAGATACTAGAGTTGTGTTCATAATTGTAATCACGTACCTGCTGTAACCCTTTAGCCACACTCGATTGCCTCAAAGCTAAAATATCTTTCAGTTTACAAACAGGTCAACTGCTTGAGAATGCAATTTGCTTTCAACAAGCATGTATGCATAATTAAACCCCCTATCAATATTTGCAATGGGTATGAGAGCACTCAGGTGCTACTACCCAGGCAGGTAAGTTAAGGGTTTTCTGAAGTGCTCATTCATATATTCACTCCTCTAAAAATTATTTATGCTAAGCCAGATATAACGTCACTTGGCTGAGATGAATCTGAAAAATGATCACGAGAAATGTTAGTTGTGGGGATTTGTTAAATGAAAGAAATCATAGAAGGTTATTTGCAAAGTTCAGTGAAAATCTTTTCTGCTAAAGGGTGTTAGTACATGACACTTCTTGCAATGGAATCAAATGATTCACCGTTTTTAAAAGAACAAGTAAATCTTTAGTTTTAAACTATTGTTGTAACTTAACTGTTTTTCTTTTGAGGTCTTAGAAAATGTGAAATATCTTTTAACTACCATATCATATTTATCAAAACTTTCACCGCAATGTAAGCATTCTGGAAACTTTATTGAACAACCCTTGGGGTATAAAGCCTGCAATAAGAAATTGTTGCAAAGCCATTCTTTGAAATCCAAATATTTGATTTTTGGATTCTTTCTCTACAACTTTTCTCTTTTTCAATGTTGTGAATCTATAGAACAATCTACAAGTTAAAGAAAAATACAAATGCTAAGAGGCCCATTAAAATCCCAGCAAATCCATACTGATGTGTATATACTTTTTTAAGCACTTATCTGTTAGGAAAAAAAAATTAAATATAGATATACATCCTGTCGCCATACTAAATGTAGATTTATGTCCTTTTGCAAGTATTAAGTTTCCAACCTTAGGGTATAAACTTCATACATATTTTTTTATTGTTTCTTTTTAAGATAATCATTCCAAGGAATTTTATCATTATTCAAAGATAATCAGAATGGCTACAGAGAAAACTAAAGATCAATAGGATGTTTATTTGTTTTTGTATATAACAACGTTTAATGGAAGTGTGATCCATAATATGACAACATGTCAACTTTTACTTTAGTTGTATTGTTATATTTACAATACTTAAACCAACGGGAAATATACTTTAGCTATGTTCAGGTTATTTTAAGTTTTGGTCCATTGCAATTATATCACAGTTGGAAAATCTTGATGAAAATGCTTTTTTTGTTTTTCTTTTTCTTGTCAGACTTGGTTTAAAATTCTTTCAATCATAAGAATTGTAGCCTTCTTTTGGTGACAGATGAGTTTTTCTGGGGGCATATCTATTATTGATTATATACATATAAATATATCTGTGTGTGTGTATACATATATTTATTGAACAGTGTACTGACTGAGTCAATAGCCATTGGTGACTGTCAGTTTTTTTTGCTTGTGCGATTATCAGGCAAAGTTACCAAAGGCAGGTTTCAATTCATTTGACTAAAAGAATCTTAAACTAAGTTTGACGAGAAAAAGATAAAAATGTGGAAATTGCATTTTTATGAAGATTTTTAAACTCCACAAAACTTTCTTTAATATATAGACTTTGGATTATTATTCTAAATATTAGGTTGCTGCTAATTTGTAAAATTTGGTTATTGTTGTTCCTTTTTTTTTTCTCTATTTCCTCTTGGCACTCTTGGCTATTGTTTTGTTTTTGTTTTTCAAAAGTTAAAAGAAAAAGTTTTTGTATTTCTATTACTTTTTTAAAATTCTTTAGAAAAACCTTTTCTTTCAGTTTTCTCAAATTTGAATTTCCAAAATTATTTTTGCCTTTTAATTCATAATTTCACTTTGCTATTTCATTTTATTTTCTGTTCTTAATTTTTTACTTTTCCAATTTAAGACATTTTTGTAAAGTTCCAAAATAAATAAACCCTTAAAACTTCTTTTAAGATTATTGTTATAAAGCCATCATCATTATTATAAGATACAAAGTGTTTCCATAAGTTGTAACACTTTTTTAATAATATATATAATAATAGGTTAGTACACATGTTGGTCAGAAATAACAATCATCATCACAAACACTGATTAGAGAAGAACAAATTATTTCCCTTTAATGATTCTTTACTAAAGAGATAATTAAAAAAAAAATTTTTGTTTTAAAGTTTAAGGTTTCAAATTGCCACGTTATCTATTTTATATTTAGGAAAAATCAACTTGATAAGAGGATTTAATGTTGTTTGAGTTTGAGAAAAACATTCTTTAAAAAAAAAAAATTAGTATTGGAATTTGCATAGGTTTGTTTATTACTACTTATAGAAATAAAATGAATTGTTTTTCTTGACCTATCTTTTGAAAATATTATAAACACAAAAAATGTTTTTTTTTTTTAATGTTTTCAATTTTTTCAATTTATTTTATATGAGTTCTTCTAAAGAAAATGTTGAATTGAAATGCAAAATAAGGAAGCCACAACTTGATCTTTGTGCCAAGGATGGATATGTTAGTTCAAGCCAGTTTTATTTCAGATTAAAAAAAAAAGATGAAACAAAAATAAGCCAGATGCTACTTTGTGGGATTGTTTAAATTAAAAAAAAATTATTTTAATAAGCTCAGCAGAAAAGTATTCCTAGACAATTTTTAAAATTGAATTTCCTTGTCAATTGTTCAAAGCTTGTTAAGCCAACCAATAGAGTAAACTTGTCCTAATTTAAAGGTTATTTATAAAAACAGTTATCAGTGCTGCTGGTATGATCACTCAGATTTTGACTTATGTTTTGCCCTGTTGTATAGTAGGGTTACTATTCTAAAAATCCAACTTACTAAATGTTTTTTTGCATTACTGAATGTTTTTTTAAAATCTGATTGTACAAAAATACTGTTTTTGTACGTGAGTCTATGTATTTATTTGAATAGTCCTACTTTATTTTTAAAATTGACTAAAATACTTCTTTTGAGATTGGATTCTCTGTAAGTGCACGATTTTCTTTTCAATAGATTTTTTTTCTCAATTTGTTTATTTTTATCTATTTTAAAGAAACTCTTCTATTTTATCCTTCTAGTCTTTTGGTATTTAACATGAAAGAATATTTTTGACTTGGACCCTAATTAAATGTCACCAACCTTTTGTAGTTATCAGAATATTTATAAAAGCAAGTCTTCCATCCACTCTCTCTTCCTTTCTTTTTTTTGGCTATAAACTCTTCCCTTCTCCATGCTGCACCTCAGCCTTTTTTTTCTTTTCTCTGTGTTGGTTTGTTATTCAAAGTACAAATTAGCTGTTTGTCATGAATCAGATTATATTTTTTTTACATTGTTATTTTTTGATAAGTTCATCAATGTCTATAGCTAACACACTTATATCAAATATATCAATTTTCACTAGACCAGACCAGAAAAAATATAAACTTTAGTTATAGTGGGGACTGAACCAAACAGTTCCTATCCAAAATGGACTCCACCCTTTGCCTACAAAAGAGAAAAGGGAAAACTAAAAAGTGATCCCTAATGTTCTTTTGCTTGTGAATTCATCACAAAGGTTTAGGTTTCAGAATTAAGTGTAGTTAATCTTATTCATTATTGTCCTCAGCATTCTAATGACACTCAATGTACTCACTACAAAAAATAGGATATTAATAAGGAATATATTAGATATTTTTTATATTTCTTACCAACCTGGAAATAGTTGGGTATTATAGCAGAAATGTGAACAAATTAATATCAGCTTGAAAAGATACTATTAACCAGAGTTTTGTAAATGTACAGTAGAGGTTGATTCAAGTATTTTTACATCAATCTTTCCTTTCAGACATGTCAAATTAAAGGGAACACAGATTTTTGGCATGTCATAATCCTTAACTTGTGTACTCTCCTGAGCATAGCCTGTTTTGGGTTAAGCTTTCATTTGATCAAATTTTACATTAGATCTGCCCGAAAACAGCCATTCTTGTGAAAACACACAAAAAATATAAAAGTAATATGATAGAAAATTCTTGTCAGTTCTCTTTAGGCAGACACGTCTGTCTGTCGCTCATTCTCTCTCTCTCTCTCAGTAAATATGTGTATGAATACTTATTTGTACTTTTTTTTTTTTTCAATCTTACCTCAGCACACATATATGTGCTGTCAAACTGGCTATGAATTTTCACATGTAATTATGAAAATCATTTTGCGTTATTAAAAGATAACTATTCAGGATTTAATTTGGATGTGCTTTGTCTACATGTGTGAGTGTAGGTGTCTATATGCATTTGTATGTGTATAGATATCTTATTCTGTGTGTGTCTGTGTGGATTTGCATACACATTTATATGTAATTACATAATTAATGATTAATTCTATTAAATATACTATTAGATAATTATACTGTTCTACTTCTACATATGAGTGCAGGTGCTTAATGTATTTGTATGTGTATTGATATGTTTTGCTGTGTGTGTGTGTATATTTCTGTTCACGTATGTAATTACGCAATTAATGATTAATGTATTAATTTATGATGTGTAAACTTTGTAAGTTTTATCAATACAAAAAGACATTCAAGTTTATTTTAAGAATATAATCATTATCATAGGAAAACAGTTTCAAGAATTTTCAATAGATTTTGATTGAAAAAGATTATTCTCATTTTAATGAACTATCAATTTTATTACTGATTATTAATTTAAATGTAATTAAGCTATCGTTTAGAGAATCTGTTAGAAAAATCTTTGAATTTTGAGACGTTTGAAAAGATTAGTTAATAATGAGCTAATTTTGAAGTTGTCAGATTTTGACTTGGGGGCATTTTATGTTTGTATTTTTGTGTGTTATGTTTTATTCACTTGTTTAATTTCAAATCTTTTATGAAGTTCATCATTAAAATAATCAAAATTTGATTTCAGCTGGCTAGTAATACACAAACGTAACAAAAATATGCATAATTTAATCTCTTAACTCATTGTATCAATATCCTGTGAAATAATTCTATAAAATCTATCAATAAATGCAAAAAGAAATTTACATACTTATATATAAATATTATACAACACGTCTATAAAATCATTAAAGATGAAATAGATAATTAAAATTTGCCACTAATGGTTGTTTGTGTAAAGGTGCATTATAGAAGGCACAAATTACTAATTATTGATGCATATTTTTTAAATTATCACAATATAAAATAAATAGATACGTGAAAATTATTACAGTGTAGAAACTTTATGAAAACTGTATATTATTCTTAGCTTATTTTAGAACATAAGGTCCATAGCAGATTGATATATGACAGCTATTCCAAAAGTTATGCTTCCTATTTTTTTTTTTATTCTGCTCGAATTCATTATCTGAAAACTTCATCTCTTTTTGAAGTTAATGATTGTGTGAGACTTGGTTTTAGTGTATATTTCACTGATGTGCATACATTTGGCTGATAAACTTGGTTTTAGTGTACGTTTGGCTGATGAGCTTGGTTTTAGTGTAAGTTTGACCGATGAGCTGGGTTTTATTATTTTACTGATGCATTTAACAATAATAATCACAATTTTATGGACATGAATTTAACAATGTGAATATGATAATGAAAACAAGGACAACAATCTGATATTAGTTTCATTAACACTTTTTTTTAATAATGCTATATGTATATTCAATATATCTACTTAGTTGCAGATATATGGATTCACATATAAAGGTTGAGTGTATGGAAAGTTAATATAAACCATATTGTGCATTAAAAGTAATTTTTATAAAATACTAAAAATACATTTTGAATTGTCAGTAAAAAGAAGTCCATTAATAATTTGCATAAAGCTTCAGTTCTCTTTTTCATTCTTTAGTTTGTGAGTATAGCTATAAAAATTAAATATCAACACATACAGTATACTGTTAAGCGGTAACAAATAGAATTGAAAACAAAATGCTGTGTTTAACATTAAAACTTAATTTTATATATATATATATTAACTTCTACCCAACATTTTTTATATTCTTCTTTGCCCATTAGCATTCTCTTAAAAGCATAGGTAAAGTAAACACTTTGAAATATTTATTCAAGTTGTCTTCTTTTTATCTAAGGTTTCACTTTTAGAGTTTTAGAAAAAGATTCTCATTCTATTTAGAATATTAAGGAAGAGGGTAATAATGCATTTGTGATAAGTAAGCCTTTTAAGTTGTATTAATTTTATATTAACCCTACATTCTTCTTTTTCATATATCCATGTTTATGTAAGGAAATACTAAAAGGATTTCATAAAGCTCTTTTTCATTTTAATGTTCTCCATTGCAGAAACCCTATAATGTTTCATGTAGTTATCTGAAAGAAACAGAATAAAAAAAAATGATTAGTTTTTCAAATTGCATTTTATCTAATATTTAAAACTCTTCTGTTTATTTTTGCATGAATAAAAATAAAAGCCATATTAAATTTATTGTGGCATTTTTAGCACTTACTGTAATTTCCTTATTTACCTCTATTGGTTTTTTGTTTGTAAAAAAATAGTTATTTATTTAAGCCGTAAACTTCAGGAAATTTTATAAATATTACAAAACTAGACACTGTTAAGAAAGTAAATCTGACTTAAATCATCTTAATAGACATTTATTACTGTTATTATGGATTTTTTCTTCATTAGAAATTTGTACAAAAATCATTTATACAGTTAATTAGTTTACATTAGTGAAAAATAAATCTCATCTGGTTGAATAATGAAATTCAAAATATTGTCTCTACAAAACTGTCTATATTTGTATTGTGAATCTTTGATATTTCTTTAGTGCATAATAAGATACAGCATAAAGATTAAATAATTTGCAACTAAGAAATCAGTTAGGCTCATGGTTAAACACTTTTAAACACATTTGAAATTGTAATATGCAAGTTCATATCCCTTATGCTCCCTTTAATTGCATTGGGCTGCTTGGATGAGTTAACTTGTAAACGCAAATTTTCCTAGCCAGAGGATGACAATGATTATGAAAACTTGGGCTGATGCAGCTCATGTCTTTTAGATAGTGTGTCTAGAAGAAGGAAATTCTGAAGGAAGAAGAACCTACTGTCAAGTGGCTATGATTGTAGGTCAACTTGTCTTAGAGCACTTAAATATGATAAATAGTTGGTTCATGCTCAACTTGGTAAATAAAAACTTAGAATTCAAAATTTAGTGATGAGATATAGATCTATTTCATTAGATTCCATTTTCTATAGAAACTAGCATACATAATAAAGTTAGATTAATAAATTTGATTCTTTCAGATAAGGTTGCCCTGTCATTAGATTCCTTACTACAAATTGCATTCTGGGATATATGGAATCTATCATTGATCACTTGAAGAAAGCATTCTCCAATGACATCTCTACCTCCAAAGTTGAAATTTTCAGGATGGTTAGATAGCACTGAGTCAAAATTGACAATAAACCAAAAAATCCTACTTTTTTGGTGTAGAATGCATTGCAGTTTCTATTTTATTCTTTTGTCTCATCTCCTGATTATAATGTGTAGGACTATGCAATAGGCACATGTTTGATCTTTGGCTCTCTCAAAAATGTCCTTGACTTGTTTATGAACTAAGGGATCCAATTGCTGACTATTTCCGTTGTCCTTCTCTGCTAAATTCAATATTTTGGAATCAAATTGTAGATATTGCATACAATACAATTTTGTTTTTAATATTAAATCTTCCACTTTTACATATCCGTATATCATCACTATTTTAGCTTGCTGTGTTCATAATTCCCTATAATTGTTTGTTACACTAAAATAAATAAAATAGCATTCACTAATTAGACAATATTCAAAGAATTTAATGATTTTTAATAATTTTCTGTTTCATGTATGTAGGTGGCATTAGCATCACTTCTATTTCACTATTTCTCTTATTTACCAGCTAGCTTTTGAAGTATGAGCAAAGACTTGTCTAATGTTCTTAGCTTAGTTTCATATAAATGACCGGCAATAAAAGTCAGAGGAGCCGGTGTGAATGGATTAAGAAGAAATAGCTAGATAGTTTTTTGAATAACACTATGTACTATATGTGAACAAAAAGAACGTTTCTCAAAAATGATTGTCCTTGGCATTAAATGACCTAAAAATGTGTGAGACTGTAGGAAAGCAAGTAACACTGAACAAACAAAGCAATAAGAAGAATCCAGTGTAATCCTAAATGTTTTGTTTTGTTTACTGCATCAATTTTGCTAATGTCATTAAAGTACTTCATAACTTATTTTCAGAAATACATTTTTATTGTTCCATCTGCAATGCATAAACTCAGTGTTAAAACTTCTTGACCTGCAGATGATTTGTGCATCCAAGTATCCTTGCTAGGCACACCTGGAATCATTAAAACTTTATGTACTCTTTTCACTGGAAGAAAGATCAAAAGACAGTTATTCTTAGTTCCTTTCATGCTCTATGAAGAACTATCCTTAATCTGTCAAACATCAAAAGTAGGAGACCAAAATAAACCAGAGATGATCTCAACATGACAGTGCTGGGTGTAGTTATTTTTTTTTTTTTTTAGATTTAAAAAAAAAATCTATTTTACTTTTTAAGTGGAGACCTGTTTAGATAAAAAGGATATTTAATTTATTTTTTTTTGTGCTTCAAACTGAATTAGATATTTCTTTTTAAAGTAAAGAAAATTGGATTTTTCATATGAAATATAATAATGTACCCCATCTGAAAAGAAAAAGTATTCTTTTTTTAAAGTACAATATTTTTTCCTTTTTTTAAATATTCAAATCCCGCTTAGAATCTAGAGACATTTTATGTTTCAGCTGCTTCTGTATTTTCTAGAAATGGTAATTCTCCAACTAGAATTGTTGACATTCTATATTAATCTATGAGCATAAAATAAAGGGTAATACACCTAATGTTCTAGATTTAAAGCTGGCCGGCAGGGTGAAAAAAAAAACAGTTAATGAAATTGTTTATGCAGCTTGGTGTGCTGCTATGATGGATTGGGCACAGTTCACCTAATATACCTTGGCTGCCCCATTCATGATGTCAAAGTGCATAACTATTTTACAAGTGTACTAAATTTCCTCCAATGTTGAGCAATAAAATCCTACAATTGTATTTACTTTCTGGTAAAGTTTCAATAAAATCCATTGCGAGTTAAGTGAATTTAAGTTTTGAATATGCCACATGAAGTACGCTTTGCTGCTTTGATATTACATTTTAGTATAGGAATGGTTTAAACAAGTCTGTTTGCTACATCGTGTTTTGTTCCTTCAAAGGAAAGTTACTCGTGAATGTAAGGCCTATAATTACTTGTTTATTTTTACTTTATTTTCTCTGTAAATACTCTATTGATAGATTTATTTTTGGTTTATAAGCCTCTTGATGAAAATTAAAAAAAATTGGGAATCTTAATCAACAATTTTATAAACTGATTTTTACAAAGTACAGTGTGTTCAAGAAGTTATTGTGAACCTATGATTTTTAAATGATTGCCATATCCTATTTCCTAAAATTCTGGCAATTCAATGTTTCTAATTTTTAAGTACATCATTTATTTCCTTAAGGGTAATGACTTCAATTTTGTTGAATGTTAATTTTCATTTTTATAGACCTTTGCATTACTGTTTATCTTTAAACAAACTAAACTGTCAAAAGTGCACATTGATTTGTTTTTCTTTGGGGGGGAGGAACAAACATTGCAAAAACAGTCACTAGTTCCAGGCTTGGGACAGAACTTGATCGAATTGCATTCCTTGATAAAAATAAATGAATGTATTTTTCTACATGTTATTGTACTTGAGCATTTATGTAAAACTTTGATTTAACTCTTAAAATTTTGATTCCATAAATGTTATTAGATAATCACATGTTTTTTAGACTAATTTCTTCTATTTCTTTTATTTTTCAGGTGAGTTTTTTTTCTTTTATATGAATTCTGTTAAGATGTTCAAAATCAATACCATGAAGGTAAGAAACTCTTTCATAAATAAACTAATAATTCACCTTAAGAATCTTTGACAAAGAAAATACATATAAAATACAAATAAAATTAAAGCTGAAATTTAAAAGGGTTTGAATAAATTCGATTTCTAAGTCCAAAATTATACTACAACTCCACCTGTATGAGTGTGCACGCGCGCGTGTGTATGTGTGTATATATATATGTATATTCAAAGATTTCCGAAAGATATTAAAAGAAATATATGAAAAATTGAACGGATTTGTTTTTAAGAACAACGACAATACATGCCGTTAATGTTTAATGAAACATGTTTAAAAAAAAAAAAATATATATATATATATAT
>JAYKTE010191972.1:0-21936 GCA_036873565.1 Xipholeptos notoides | reverse complement strand
TATTTTAATGTGTTTGGAATGTACAATTACATTTTTGGCCCGTAAAAATATCTTAAACATAGTTTGCAGTGATTAAGAAAAAAAAACAGATTTCGTTCAAAGTCACCCAGCTGTTCAAAGTCACCCCGGTTTACGGTATCACTAAAATCTATTGATGCCACTAAACTGAACGACCTAACCTATCAACAAATGTACTTCCCAAAACTGAGTGTACATCTATAAAAGGTAAATATTGCTTAAAAGGTATGGGATTGAACAATATCCATCTATTTGTCGAAATGTTAAACTGTGTTAACATTCCTTTACAAAGAACGGTTGACAAAACCAGATTTTAAATAGAAACAGTTTCTCTAAAAAAATTTGAAAAATCAAGCTTTTTTTCTGTTGGTATTCAAAACGAAAATATTAAAAATATAAGAAGAACTTGGGGGATGCAGAATCACTTTTTGGCTCTGAAATTTTATTCTATAACTATGAAGCAATTTCGAAGACTTTATTAGTATTGAATAACTAGGTAAGGTCAAAATGCTATAAAAAACCATCTATTTTATCATAATTACTAACTAAGGATTGTTTGATTGATCAACATTGAAAACAAAGTTTTTTGTAGAGGGTTTTTTTCTTAATTCTATTGAAAAGCTTGATTTCTCATATGCTCAAAGATGTGGTGGCCACCCACTTTTTGAAATAGTCATTCAAATATTTTCTTGTTTTTCGGTTTGTGTTATTAAATTTAACAGTTTAACAATGTATGATTTACTATAATTTCTAACACAGGATACACACTAATTACCTACATCACACATGAACATAAGGTAAACAGTTGTGTGAAATTCTTAGATAATAATCTTTTGTAATCCAAAGGTTGATTTTCACAAGACTCATATTGTAAATGGATTCAACAGAAAATAAATCTTTTGAGAATATAAGATTGCTCTTAATAGTTAAAACTTATTAAAATCAAATACTTATCCTTTGGTAATTAGTATTAACTAGTAAACCTATCAAAATAAAATAAGTTTAATAATGAAAGTTTACTAAGAATTTTTCTTTTTTCTAGAATAGGTGTTTTATGTGTTCACAGAAAAACCCAAAAAACTTTCAAACCAAATTTTAGAAATAGTGTCAATGAGATTAATAGGAGCACAAATAAAATAATGAACATTTATATTAGAATGTGTGTGTGTGTGTGTGTGTGTGTGTGTACACATAATATACTATGAGAAATGTAGTAAACAAAATAAAGACAATCTAAAGTGCCCTGAGAAAAGATTTGTATTAATGATAATATAATTATTTTACATAGTGTTACATTAATCATATTAATGTAAAACTTTCCCTCGGAGGATATTTGCTCTCAACTGTCAACCAACACACAAGCAGAAATGACAAAAATACAATGGTGGTTGTTATGCAATTTTTTTTTTTTTTTTTTAAATAAGATCTCATCATATAATCTTGTTATGAAAAAAATTTCAATCTCATCTTTGATTCATTCTAGTGTGCACTGGTTTATGTGTAAGAGAAAAGTTAAAGAGAATAAGTAAAATATAATTCATTTTGTAGATTAAGTACAATTAAGAATGAACAGAAGTAGTACATATCAATTGCCAATTTTCTTTCTGATTTATTATCTTCATCAACTTAGGATGGTCATCAAGTGGATTTAAGATATTTAGTTGCAGATATGTCTAGATGCCAAGACATGCTACCATATTACTATAGGATATAAAAAACAGCTATTTTCCCATAACTCTAACATGAATAAACTGTGAATAGCATTTGGCCATTCATGCTTATTCTATAATCCTACAGGCATCCAGTTTTAAAAAATGAATCTTTTTTATTATTATGGAAAATCCTGATAACCATTTAAGAAACCTACCTGAAAACTATGCCAGTCTAGAAATATTAGGTTAAGAATGATATTTTTTATTGTAAATAAATTATTAGAAAAATCAATTTAGAATATTATATTAATTATTGTGTAGGAAATTCAATAATACTGAATATTCTGCGAGGAGAAATTATTTGTAAAGGTAAAACCGTTTTAACTTTATTATCTTTTAATCAATTCTTGATTTTTTTTTGTGGGTAAAATTGAAAAAAAGTTTTTTGAAATGTAATTTTCAAAAATGTTTCTAACATGTATTTTTTCTTAAAGTTAACTCACTGTCTATCATTTATTACTATGGATGCCAGACCATCTAGATCTATTGTGTGAAATCATCTTTGGTTGATCAGATCCATAAATTTAGGAGAATGTCTTAATATAATCCATTTTATGCTATTTCAAAATAGCACAAAATTAAATTTTTATCATAACCATAATGACTCAACTTTTCTCAACTAGAAATGCATCTCCTCCTTGTGTTACAACAATTATAAGCAACGATACTCAGCATATATAGAGTTAGTTGGTCTTTCACTATCCAACTAAACAGTTGTTTTTGATGGCACAATTTTAAAGATTTGAATCAATGGACTAATATAATATGAAGGTTCTTTGCCTCAAAACCCATAAGTTATTATAATGAAATGGAATAAATCTCAAGTGAGGATTATCAACAGAGGGGATTTTTATAGATGAATAAGGACATTCCTATATAGTGATTGTTCTTATTATAAGAATATAATAAACTATTTGAAAATGTATATAAAATTATGGATGGGATCTTCTAATGAAAACAATAAAAAAGTTTAGCAAATATAAATCACATGTTATTTGTACTGATTAACAATATGAATTATATAAAATAGATGCCAGATACTTAAGCCTAATTCTTGTACAAATTCAAAGAAATAACATAGAATTTCAACAGAAATATATTAGTAATCTTTATTATTTTTTATCTATTGATATGGTTTCATTTTAAATTTAACAGGACAGTTACCTCAAAATTTCTATACATTGTAGAAATATGCATATAACAAACAATGGTGGAATTTAAACAGCTTATACTAGCTATACTGATGGGCACATTAAATGCTCCAGGCTTAAAACTAATGATTTCTTTTTTTTTCAAATGATGTCATATAAACTTCATTACTGTTTAGGCACAATGATATTATTTAATTAACTTTCTTATCTTAAGATATCTAAAGACGTATGCAAGATGACCAACAACCATTGCAATACTAAACAAGCAGATCACAGGTGGCTTTAGAAAGATCAGGACTGAAATAACTGAGGGTACATTAAAAGGTTGATCAATAATGATAGAGATCATGTCAAAGAATGAAATAAAGCTACAAATGTACCAAATTTCCCCAAACTCTGGATAATAATATTCTACAATTGTATTTATTATGTGGTATTGATTAAAAAAACTCTGTTGGGAGGAGAGAAAATTATTGAAACTTTAAATCTAATATGTTAGGTGTGCCACCCTATATATTTAATAAAACATCTGATAAATGTTTATATAAATATTATTCAGGAGACATGATTTACTTGATTTTTTTCATAAAATCTTTTTCTGGATAAGAAAAATACCTTTGTATATGATATTTTTTTTTATTTAAAAAAACATGTATATTATTTTCCTAAGAGTATGTTCAATAAAAGAATTATGTTTTTGAAAAGTAATGGTTCATGAAAATGGATCACACACACACACACACACACACACAGAGTGCAGATTATTTTTTCAAAAAAAGAAAAGAAAAGAAACTAATACCAAAAATGAGATTATGACATGTGAACAGGTTTTAAAATATGTTTTATTAATAAATGACCTCAAAGTGCATTGGATAAATAATTTTTTTCACCTAATGCGAGCCCCTACAGCTTTTATAACTTGTTTACATGCTATTGAAGGTCTGAACAAATCAACTTTACGTATTAAGCTTTCATGTTTCTTCAGTTTGATATAATGCCATGCAAAAGAGATTCTAATACCTTGCAGGGTTTCTTATTCAACTGGTCTTGAAGGTGGACAAAGATGCATAGTTTATAATATTAAAATCTAAGGACAATGAATAAATTTTCTTAGACCAAAACTTGATTCTAGGAGTGATCCACTCAACAACCTTTTCAGCTTATATAGTAAAATTTGTTTTTCTGTTTAATGGCATATGAAAATTATTTAATACTGAGAACATTTGTTTTATAATCATTTTTCTTTTGTTAAAACTTTTTACAACAGTCAATGAGATCTGAGGTTCATAACTTTTCCAAAAGTATTAACCTAAATAAGAATGTAATAAATTGGCAGGAAGTAGAACTTGTATACTATGATTTAACAGTTTAAGTACTTAATCACTCTGGCCATGAAGACTTCCCAAGCACACGTGGTAAGGATCATTGTCTTTAAACAATAACTATTGATGTTTCCCATAATTTAATTTTTTTAGGCTAATGCAGACTATTTTACAACTTGTCATAATCAAGGCTAGGTTTTAAAGTAATTATGGTATCCACATAGAAATTTTAATAATTTGAACTACACAGAATACAAACAACATATGAATAAAATATTTCCAATTTCCGTGTATATGAAAAATGTTTTTACAAAATATCATCTGTACTCTTTATACTTACCTGTGTACATATACAAACAAAATTAATTCTAACAAAATCTAAATTGAACCATATATGTGATCATATTATATATATTTCTATACTTGTGTGTATAGTCAAAGATATTTCAGATATTTTTAATGTAATAATTTTACTGTACTTAATATTGTTTATTTGTTCCCAAATATATAGACATATCTATCTATAACCCTACAAATATAATAGCACACACATAAATGTGAGTTGTAATCATAATGAAGAAATGAAACTGATAAATAATAATAAAACAATTTTTCCAGAAGGAAATGATTGTATATTAAACAAATAGGCAACAGAGATATAACTCAAATAAAAAACCTAAGTCAAAATAATTTGTTTCAGAAACCCACACACACTAAAACATCTGATCAGAAGGTGCAAAGGTGATAACTACGAAAGCTATATATTTTGTTAAAATCTTTATTATGAACAAAAATTAGACTTTTTAACAGCCATAAAAGTAATTTTATGACAAAGTCAATAACTGTATTCAAGGTTTAATGCCTATGATTTTACAAAAAAAAATATTCATAATCATCAACAATTTTTGTCACTATTTTTGCTGAAAGAACACAAAATTTGCTATAATAGGACTAAATTATGGGGGGGGTCCTTTTCACAGCATAAAACAAATCAAAGCAATTTTTGCTACATTTGTCGAACAAGAACATATTTAACATTCCAAATTTCTTTGCTTATATATAACTAGATACATGCATATTTTCTAAGATAAAGAAAAGATAATTTCATATAATTTAATATCTACATATTAATATGATAGCATGTTAGATGTTTTGTGTCATGCTTACATCAAAAGCAACAAGCTTACCTTATTTTAGATAAAAATGTTTTTTAATCAAAACTAAAAATAATTTCAAAGCAATCAATTTGCAGTTTTGAAGTATTTCTCAGGATTTGTTTAAATCTAAGAATGTTAAATTTACTTTCCGATATTTCAACTACTGTGGAATTTCCACAGGTTCTGCTAGTAACTAATAAAAATAATAAAATCAAAATTGATAATTATAGTCCAACTAAAATTCATTAAACTTCTAATAATGGTAGTTATCCATGAATATATAAACATATTTTAGGGTGAAAAATTAATTAAACAACTATAAGAACTTGCTTCCCCCAAAAATTAATTATGTATTTTAACCAATCTCAGAAATTCATTTTCCCAAATAAAATAAACAAGAACAAACCTACTAATTGATGCATATTGAACACAGTTGTAAAGTTTAACCAAAATAATATTTCTATCACATAAATGGAAATTTGGCACCTTTCTATAACTAAAATTTGCAGTTTACACCATAAAACCCAAATATATTACCATCTTAATAAGAAGCTAAATTTTCATTTTATGAATTTGCATAATGATATTTAAAAGCAATTTGTATTTTTTTTTAATAGATAAATATGTGATTTATTTTAGGATACCAAATAGATCAGTATTTATGATATTCTAAATAAATAAAAATCTGTTTTCAGCTGTATAGTCTTCTATAGTATTTAGGAGATAAATGGTGTTAGTGCCTCTTATTTTCTCTCTTTTAATTAGGTTAATTGAATGAGGGTGGCTAATTTGGCTATTATACTTTCTACCAACCATATAACCTAGTATATAACCTAGTAGTATACCTAATGGTTTCCCTTCCACAAAACCAAAGTATCTATTTTGATAATGGAGGCAGGGGTGTTGATTGTGGTTATGAACAACGCCTACACATATTACATCAATGATCTTGCTTTTTTTTTTAATCATAGTAAATTTAAAAAAAAAAGGTATGTATGGGCAGGTAGTAATGGGATTTTCTGATTAAGACATTTTTAAATAATATGTCTAAGAACTAATTGTAACTTAAAATTTGTACAAGAAAATAACTTATTTACTTTTGAATTCCTTTCATAACTATTCCAACAATTAATGAGAATCCAAATCTAAGAGCTATGAAAAGTATGAATTGTCATATTTCCTCCAGATATAGATTAAAAGGTACATCAATCGCAAATCAAATCATGACAAAAGATATATACATCAAAAATGATTATTCTCAGTAGTAAATGATCAAAGAGATTGATATGCAGTAATACAAATCAATTAAATCAAAATATGTACTATCAAACTAAAAAAACAATACACTAATTTATTTTACTGCTCTTTTTTAACAAAAAATATATAATCACGGTTGCTTTGGTATTATCATTAAGTTGAGATAGAACTAAAAAAATGTCAACAAAACAATATCATAAGATTCAAAACCAGGAGAGAAATAGATAATATATCAAAATGCCTGACGAATGCCTAACAGAATGAAACAGAAGCAGCATCAAATATTAAAAAAAATGATAATCATGTAACATTTTTTCATGAAGTGTATATTTTCTTTATTAATATTGAGCAATTTATCATGGCAAAGTACATGAAGTGGCATAAGTAATAATGAGTATAAACTAGGATACTGTACTAGTTATACTAGGTATTCCCCCACCAATGACATGAAACAGTGCATAAAATGCACAAAAATAATAATTTTATTTTCTTATTGTGTGCTGATTTTATTTAATAAAAAACTTTTAAAATGAATAACTAAAGTTTATTTAAAACAAAGAATTTAATTCATTAATTTTTAATAGCAAGCATGTGTAAATCTGCATGTGCACTTTTTTTCAAAAATTTCTATTTATTCATTTTTTCTATTTTTTTCAGATCTCACATACAATTTTATGGTTTTTCTAATACAATAAAATAAAGAATATGTGTAAATGTACCAAGATGCTTATTTATTCAAGAAAGGCTGACACATTTTGACAGAAAGTTTCATGTATGTACACATGGCTTTATGCATACTCATAAAAAGGTTAAAAGCATCTACAATAAGCAGCAATTAACTTGCATGTGATAGACAAACTAGGTTTCCAAATCAGATCTAGTTTACACCTTTAGCACCTGACTATTAAAATATACCCACATAAACATACATACATAACAAAAATATTATCAAATTTCAATAAATAAGAAAGTAAATGGCAAAGAATTTTATAATGAAATACTTGCAGATGTTAAATAAATGTTAAATGTTAAATAATGTTAAATACTTGCAGAAACTAATAAAAGAAAATATTGGTTTGATTCAGTAAGTAATTTAAAAATTGATCTACCTATAAATATTCATCTTGTTTGTCTGTGTGACAAAGTTATTTTCTGTTCCCAGCCAACAACCCATAAACTGAGGAAAATTAAGATTATATTTTTTATTGGTGTTCTTGAGATATGTTTTAAGGATTTTAGGGGTCACTGGAATTCAACAAAATGTAAAAATGCCTGCAATGAAAACGATTTTTTTTTAAAGTTAGTCTCAAATGTTATTCTTTGACAGTGTCAACAAAATAAATCGTTCAACATTCTTTGCCGGAAGATTTAAGATAGCTATGAATAAATTTAAAATCAAAGAGCGAGGACAAACTGAATAAATACTTCTTAAAACAAACAATAAACACTCTTTAAAACTTTTTTAAAATCTGAATCAAAATTAGTCACATAAACATAAGAGAAGAAAATGTTTAAGTTTGAACTACTGATGTGTTTTAAACTTTAGCCAGGAGACTATGGACAGGTTCTGCCAATCATCTGGAGAGGTTCTACAGCGCATATCATAGCATCAATAATAAAAAGCTCCCACTGGAGATTCTTCAGATTTCAAATTCACATAAAATATGATAATGGACCATTCAGACAAACACCTGGAGCACTTTGATCAAGAGAATACTCCTCCTCAGAATAAACTAAAGCATTAGAATGAGCAATTTGGAACCTACACTAATAAGGCTTAAGTTTCCAAAGATAGTCACCAAAATTTAATCAAAAATCTTGAAATTGTCAATAAAAAAAAAATTTCTGTTAAAAGCCTTATTTGTTTTCTTTATACCTATTAATACCACAGGGAACATATATGGAATACAAGTACTCTAAAAAAAAAAAAGCCTAGATTTAAACTTAATTCTGGTCTAGCATGGTCATATAAGGGCTATGAATTTCAACATCTTGACTCTTGGCTATGGAAGAAGTGTCAAATTCTTAATACTCACAGAATAAAAAACAAAACCTCTATTATATGCAGAAGGACCTCACATGTGTGAGAACCTTTTTTTAACTCTGACTCACCAAATCACAAATTTTATGAATACCACATTGAAGTACTTTATGTTTAGTACAATACATAAATTAACACTAGAAGAAAAAAAAAACAACTTCAAAATTAAATTCTCTTAAGATATTCAAAGATCTCTGAAAATTAGCTGTGGTTCTTATATCTTTATATTTGTATCACTTATAATTAACAATGAACTAGAAGAGAAATGAAATTAAATCCTAAAAGCAAAAATATATTTCAAGTTTTATTTCTAATCTATAACAAAAAATACAATATTTTCTTTTGGATGGAAAATTATCTTTTGTTTATTTATAATAATCATTTTTGTAGCTATTAAAAGGCCCTAACCTACAATACATTTATTATTCAATCAAATTCTAATAACTCTAAAACAATAGTAATGTGACAGTATGTTTTATATATTCTATTTTCAATTATTCTATTGTTGAAATTAATTTATTGCTAAGAAATATTACTGTTGGTTTTATATTATTAGTCTAGGTTAAGAAATGTAACGTAAACAAAAAATATTTTTTATAATAATACTTATAATAGAAATTCAATGTTTAATGATAATACTACTACTAAAGCAATATTTATTGGTTCTTTTTATATTTTACTGTAAGAATTGCTCAGCTTTGCCCGGGCGCCAAGGACTTGCCACTAAGGTAATTAAGGAAGCTTATTATACAGGAAAGCAGTTAAGGCTTTCTTTAATACTAAATTAATTTCTAATGCTTTTCTCTGAGGTAGATAAGGAAAGCAGAACCAAATATAAGCAAATATTAGTGGTCTGAATCATTGTGCTATGCAAATTTCAGAGTGAATGCTCACTTTTGTGTTTATTTTGATTTGTAATTCCAAATTTTGACCTCTTAGCAGTTATTTTTACAGCTCAATGCCAATTAAAAAGTTTTCCATGGGTCCAAATAACCTCTGTATCAAATTTCAAGTGTTTAGACCTAAAATTGGCATAGTAGTTTGGTAGAGACCACAAAGATCAAATCTTTCAACTTTGACCCCTTAGCTAAATTTCTGACTGAAAAACGATTAAAAAGCTTACCCCAAGTTTGAATAACCTTTGTCAAATCTTAAGTTTGCAGACCAAAAATTGACAGAGGAGTTTGGTAGAGATTGATTGTAGACACACAATTTCCCTTTTATAGAATTATAGATGAATATAAAAAGCATCAACCACAAAATACTATTTTGAAAGGTTAAGTCATATCTAATGCAGTTAAATTCCCTATATTATTTGATATAAACTGAAATTGATGTTTATTAAAATAAATTTGATTTAATTTCAGAAATTTATTCAAACCAGAATTTTAAAAAAGAAGAAAAACTATGGGATTATTATTACACTTATACTCGCCCTTACACATATACTTATATATGTGATTAAACTCAATGTGCTTTCATCATATTTATTCATAGATTAAAAGAGAAATATCTATTTAATTTGATAGGGAGTAGGACCACAAATCAATTTAGAAATTGATTATATGTCAATGTTGATTAGGCCAAGATAGTTCAAGAAAGAGAAGTTGTTAATAATGAGATGGGAAGGCTGAAATAACTTTCTCTTTATTTTTTTTAACAGCTGGGAAAATCCACTAGATAAACAGAATTTCCATTTCAGTCAATAAAAAAGGTATAAATAAAAAATTAAAAAAAAAGAATTGGTATTTGATGAACAGACAAAATACACCATAGAATTGTGTTAATGTCTTGATGGCATTTCAATTCCAAAATGATTATCAATGAGTATTAAATTATTGTTAAAAAATTTAAGATGAGAAAAAAACAATCATGCAGGTACAAAAAAGGTAAATTCTAATAAGTGCCATGATCACTAATCCACTTTTTTTAGGAAAATCACAGAAACACTAATTTTAATTTTTCACTGAAATCATAACGAATTAGTTTATTAGTTGACTATGAATTTATATCAAAACTTCATTTAAAAATTTTTCTAATGCACTAAACCTATAAAAAAAAGTATGTCTACCAGTGTTTGGGGTGCCACTGCCGGGAACTACAAAAAAGCTGCTACACATTTTTTTTTTTTTAATTTTCAGTAAAAGGTTAAAGAATATTTTATGGAATGAAGAATTCCAATTTTTATTCAAAATATAATAGAAAACCATTTGTTTCCATTCATGATTTTAATCTTCGTTAAAGTGAACTTCTAAACCTCTTAGTTAAGGAAGACTTAAGCATATACATGGGCTTGTTAACAAATCAATACAAAGAAACCATAGCACAATTTGATTTGTAATTTTCACTTCAAAGGGTTTTAGAAGATTAATAGAAGTACATAGTTAATTCCATTCACTGGGTGAAAATTAATCATGTTGCTGCAAAGTAAAGTCTTTGATAATATAAGTTATTTTGTTTCTTAATCAAATAACAAACTTTGTAAAAGAAATAAGTCTGTGGTGTTCCAAAAAGGATGTACTTGAAGTTTCTGCATAAATGTAGAAAAAAATGTAAAAGATAAATTCAACAAGTTCATAGTTTGATTATTTGCTAAAGCCAGTTAAGTAATTTTCATTATAAATTTATAGATATGCTCAATAGAGAAGCTAAAAGACATTCAATAACTTCATATTTTAGTTATCAATATTATTCTGGTATGTAATTTTAAGTACATATATTTTGTTCAAGCACATGGTGAACAAAGTTAAATTTAGAGACTAACATGCTCAAAATGTTAATTTTGTTCAATTAAGTTGAGAGTAAATTTGTTGATGATCAAGCATTAAGAGTCAATGAAAATCTAGATTGTGATGGTTAACAAAAAATTATCTAGAGTAAGGCAACTCAAAGTGGAAAAAGAGGGGACAGAAAATGTTAGGGCAAATACGGAGATGCCTATTTACAAACAGCTGCAATAGTTATACACTTGCTGATAAGTAAGTTGCTCAACCGCATGGTTGGTTCCAAATAGCTCATGTTTGTTTGGCACGTTAGCTGTCATCGAATTGGGCAAGACAAAAATAAAAAATTTAGATAAATTTAAAAACTGGCTTGTTTTTTTTTTTATTTTAATTGTTTCTGATTTTCTTTTTGCTGAGCATCCAACTAAAAAAAAGCCACACCTAAAAAAGGTCAACTGGAACCATGACTCTTAAATGCTAAACTGGTTTAGCTAAAACCTCTAGTTGGTACCCATTAAAAGTGAAAAGGTTTTTCTTTCTTTGATAAATCAAGAAATATTGTGTGCTTTGTATGTTTACATCTGTAAGGATACAAACACAGACATTTGAAAATAAATGTAAGGTTAGAATATATACATGTAGGCATTTTTTCATTCATGCCGGTCTGATTAAAAGAGAAAATATATAAACCAGAAGCACATATTCTTTTCGACTAAGTATGCATGAATATGAATATTTTGAAATGACCCCTGTGTTTGCGTGTATACACACACATACACTCCTAGATAATTATCTTTTTAAGATATCGATAATTCTCAATTTTTCTTAGTAGAACACATAATAAATAAAATATAAAAATTGCCTCATTAATTTTTTTTTAAAAAACCTGATAATTTTTATTTATTATATTATAATTCATTTTATTAAAAAAGCTTGATAATGAATAATGTTAAGATTAAATTTTATCCTTAGTTGTAATTCCCTGAAAACAATGTATGAGTAACTAATTTTACAGAAGAAATGCAATAGCTCCTGAGCCATTTGGTTACACTGTAAATTCCAGGTATAATCATGTAAAAATCAACAAACAAAAGCTAGACAAGAATTTTTCAGTTTACCAAAGAAAAATTTTAAGACAAAAACTCTAAATAGTTCATCTAAGTATAAACCATTTTAAAAACTATAGCAATTATTTTTTCATTAAATCCAACAAATCCTTTCTATATGGCAAGACATCACTTTTAAGATTTTTCTATAAAAATAAACATTTTTTTTTATATTTAAGAATTTCAAATTTAAGAAATGTTGAATAGCAGTATGAAGAAAGAAAAAATATGTGTTGAAAATAGTGGTAGATATATTGATATAATGACTAATACTATTTCAATGTAAAATATCAAATATTATATAGTCAAAAATGAAAATATATACTATTAAATATAGCATCCATTCAATTTGTTAAAAACATTAAAAGGGTTTTTCCCATAGATCATAATTGGTGCATCACTAAATAATGAGGAAATAACAATTGAAATAAATATAACATTTGCATGTATAATTTTTAGATCAAATTCTACAGATATAAAGAAAAGTCAAGAACAAATGAAACTTTCAATCAAATGCATGAAAAGGATTTGTGGATTCCATTGACTTAGAAAACACCCATGGATAATTATCTATTTTTAAGAAACATAATTTTAAAAAGTTTTTTTTTTTCTTTTTCAATAAAAAGATATTCCTATGTGGGAATAATAATAGCAGTTTAAGCAGTTAAAACAGCTGTAATTCAAAAATAAAATAGATTAATATTTTGACTATCTTACTGTGTTGTTACTTGAGCTCCTAGAAGATATCAGTTCTATATTTAGATTATAAAACTAAACTAAATATAATTTGGGTCAAACAAGGTTTCTGTTATTTTCAAGTGTCAAAATTTAAAAAAAACTTATTCCAATAACTCTTAAGGGATTGAATTTTTGAGTTTAGTGGTGATATATAAAACTTGCCTTTATGATAAAAATAAAAGCAGAACTAATGAACTTTCAAATCTGACTTATTTTTGATAACAATATATAGTTCTAAAGATGGCCTGTGTAAGTCAGTTTATATCCATCTTGTTTTTCCATATTCTCACAAAATATGCAAAGAGAAAACCCTCTATAAATTTGACTAAGTATTTAAAAAACAATTTTTGTTTTTTTATTAAAAGAACAACTCTTAAAATTGTTTCTTAAAAATCTATTTCACATTATCAAATATTTCATTATTACATTAGCTGTATGAAAAAGCCAAACTAAATAATTCCAAGTTATGTTAATTGGTAAAAGTTTTGAGAAGGTATTTTCTTTGGGTAAAAATGAGAGTAAAAAACTTCAGATAAAAATCTATATAAAATGGAAGCATATCAGATACATTTATGAAAATAAACCAGAAACAATGTATCACAAAAAAAAGTTCATTCTTTGAAAATCATAGATTCTAAAACAAATAGGGAAAAATAACAGATTATCTCAGTCTAAGCTAGCTAGCTAGCTGTCTCTCATTCGATCTTTCTGTATCTCAGATTGGTTTGCCTAAATAAATAGTTCTCGTTCTACTAATTCTTAGATAATCTGACCTTGTCTTTATCACTAGTTCTGATTTTCTTTACTTGTCCAAGGTGCAAGATCACAAAATCACATATGTCAAAATTTCTTTGGTTTCCTGATCTTCCAATTTTGTTTAATTTATTATGAATCTATTATACAAGGTTCGATGCTCTATTTTTATTTTGTCTTTGATAAATCATAAACTATGACAGACTTCAAACATAAACTATTGAGATTATGACAAAAAGTAAAATAAATTAACCAGAAATTCTTAAATCAGATAAAATATTAGCAACAGAGATATTTTTTCTTTAATTTTTTTTTTTCTTTAAGTTAATTTTAACTTATCCATTGACACTGAAAACAATTTTCAAAATAATCCAGATGCTTGTTTGTCTTTTGAGTATGAAAGATCTATTTTTGTTCTCATCTTTTCAGGAAATTTTCTAATTCTATTTTCAAAAGACTTTTTCATCTTTCTTACAAAAAAAAAACACAGCTCTTTAATTTCATTTTCTTGAAAGGCCTTTCTTTACCTTTCAATGTTAAATCTCAAAATTTTTCATGCACGCAATTTTCTATGTAATATGAATGTTTCAATATAATTATCTAATATAGCAATACTAAAATCATGATAGGCATACATTGCTTATACATAGGTTATTTCCATAAGTTGTGTGTGTGAATGCTTTGAATCTGGAAATAGCAGATCAAATTTTTTTTAATCATAACTTGTTCACAGGCATGTGAACCAATTTGTATTTCATTATGATTTAACTATAACTAATTGAGGTAAGTTTTATTTTAGTGAGAATCAAAATGAAGATTCTGAAGAAGACGACAGAAAGAATATTTTTGTGTCAAGATTGTGTAATTAGTTACTATCTCAATCCCTAAATGGTGACCCAGTTATACAAGTACTAATTCTCGATTTTTCAATGTTGTTTTTTTATTTGTTTAATTGTTTGCTATTCAAACAGCAGTCAATAGAAAAAAATGGCTGGAGTAGCCTGGTTTAGTAAGGTCTATGCCAGTTGCCAAACCAGGTCCACAACATAATACAAAACATTACAAAAACTGAACAAATTGATTTGCTATATATCATACATAAAAGGAGCAAATAAAATAAATAAATAAATAAATGATATTTGCATGTACATTTATGAACTTAAAAGTTAACTATAAGTATATACTAAAAACATTAAATCTGATCCTTAACAAAAAATATTTATAATTATAACAATACAGACTCTTACTGCGTGACTGCAGAATTACATTTATCTTCACAAAGTTATTCATAAAAATATTTTAAGTGATTTTTAGTTACTGTCATTTGATTTTATTATTTTGCAATTCAGTGGAGCATAGATGAATTTACAATTTTTCTTTAAAGAGAATATACTTAAAGAACAAGATAACAACCTTTAAAGTATATTTAATTAATTTGGATTACGAGAGTTGAAAAATCTAAACTGGCTTAGATTTTCTTTTCCATACTTGAATGGTATTAATTTTAAAATTAAGTATCCCTCATAATAAGATAAAAAGATAGGTTTTTTTTCAGGGTATTTCATTCATTACAACCATATAATACTTGCTAGTATGAATACACAACACAAAAGTCTCTTTTTGTCAAGAAAAGTCATTAAAAAACCTAATTTATACCATTTCCAATAGCCAAAGTCTTGTAAAAACACTTAGCAATAAATGCTGACTATTTTTCTTACTTTTATTTTAGAAATAAATATTAAAAAACTAGAATTGAATTATGTAATTTGAGTCTTAAAAATATTTGATTTAATTCATAACCTTTATTTTTGTTATAATGGATCTTAGATTAATTGTCAAATCCTCTATTTTAACATATCTAAGTCAAAATGTAGGATTGTAACAAAGCTATTAAGAAAACAAAGGGGAAGTCCACTTAGGCAGTCGGGCTTTGGAATCAGATCGTGCGAGTTTGAATACTAGTCATTACGTTTGCATTCATATTTGGATTAATATCCTTGGGAAAGGTATGAATCCCGACATTCACTCAGCATTAAATGACCTAAAAGGTTGATAAGCAGTAAAACACATTCAAACAATAAGAAAACAAAATATTTTTTAAACTAGAGTTCATCTAAATTTGGCCAGCATGAAAGTAAAACTCATTTCAAGTGAACTTTGTTATTAGAAGTTGTAAATACTTTAGGGGTTTGAGTAATAAAAACAAAAGAACTTTAAAAAGCAAATAGAATGAGAGAACTATTTGAAAACAGCATCCTGATGAACATCATCTTAGACTCCATTCAAAAAGTCCCATTGAATTTTTTCTTTTACAGAACCATTTAAACACACAAACTTTTCAGACAAGAAAAATTATAACTATTATTAGGGAATGAGGTACTGAATTTTTCTTTCAAGAAAAAAAATGGACAGTTTACCATTTAATGAAAAGATAGCTGTTTAATAAAAAATGTAGAGTAGAATTAAGAATGAAGGAAACAATAACCTAAGAATTGGTAAAAATATAAAGCAGAACAAAAGTGTGTGTGCTTTAAAAAGTTTGGTGCTCAAATAAGATGACCAAATTGTCTATGATGAGTAAATTCAGTTTAAGATTTTACTTATAACTGCTGAATAAATGAAAAGTGCCTAGTTTATAAAATAGAAAATGAAATATACAATTATTATAAGAAGCTACATACAATGAGGAACAAGTAACACTAAGACATGGTAATGAAGGCTAACTATGTGCAAACTGCTTTCTTAGAATAAAGCAATTGCAAATATTTATGACACATAGTCATAGAAGACACTTCATAAACTTGTGTTAGAGTAAATGATGAGAATGGTGGATTTTTGAATATCAAATTGATAGCATTCCAGAAGATTTGATAAACATAGGCAACAATTTTCAAAAATGTTTACCAAGTAATAAGGTGACAGTTTGAGAAGGAGAATTTAAATTATGTGAGATGCTTGATTCTTCAAAGATTTGTGAAAATTGTGGGTGAGGTATTGTGAAGTTTTTGAAGTGTTATGAGATTAAGAAGACTGAAAGAAATGTTCTAGGTGTTGGGGGTAGTAGAATAAAAACCATCACCACTCCCTATCTAAACAAACTTTTTTGTTTTGTACTCAGCATATAGTCAAGAATGAAAACCAAATGAAAAAATAGCTTTAAGAAAAAAAAAAAGTAATGAAAAAAAATTATCTAAGCTTTCAAATTCAATTATTAGTAGCCATTCAAGCATTCTTCTAAAAGAATAATTTTTAAATATGAAACCAGAAAAATAAATTTCAAATTTGTATATATACATAAGGAACCAAAAATTCACTTTCACTCTAAATTGTTTTTATTAAGTTCATAAAAAAATGCAACTCAATTTGCATGTTTGGATAAATGAATTTACCTACTGTGTAAATGTACAAGCTCTTATGTAAAACAGAATTATTTTTTTTTTTCACAAAACTCTGATTTTCAGTGGTGAGTTTTTGTGGTTGAATCTTGAATTTAAAAAAAAAGGGATTTCCTGAATGTTTAAAATGAGTTATGATTATCATTATTTAGATTATTCTAATATTCATTCTTATCTTTGTTACATTCAAAATGTTTTGGTCAATGTGAATACAACAAGGATGAGAATTTAAGTCCAAATAATTTAAATGATAATTTTATATATTTTTCATTAGTTGTATGAAAACATAAAAAATGAACCCTTTCAAGCCAAATTGTTACAAAATTTGTATATCAAAAAAAGAAAATGGAAAAATTGAAGACTTTAGCTAATGACATGTCATATAAGTGTGCACAATAGTTAATAATTAATGATAGCTTAAATGGACAATCTTGACAAAAATTTAAATAGAAATTCCTAATTCAAAAAATGAGTGAAAGAAAAAAAAAACAGAACTACAAGTTGAGAATATGAAGGGGAAATTTTGTATAGGAGTGTTTCAAGCTTTAAAACCAGGTATAAATCCTTGAACATCAACTACCAGTTATTTTCAGGTTTATCGTCTAACTTGTACTAACTACAGACATTGGTCAAGATTTGATTTTACAAAATTCAACCCCAACCCTAAACAATTATTTTTGTATATTTCAATAGTTCTTCAATATAGAGGCTCCTTCGGCAAGAAGAAAGTGCTAGGACTTTGGAATCATAATACACAATTTCAAATTCCTATCATACCTTCTTGTTCCTTTCCAGGAGAATACCTTTTGGAGAAGTATTAATCTACTTATTTCTCCCCCTGCCAGCTAGGGGTTCTATAGTGCAGCAACTGTTCTTATAATAACCCGCCACCAAATGTTTTAATAAAAATGAATTATTTTTTTCACTAAATGATTATAAAGGTTGATATGCTATTAAATAAAACTAGCTAACCAACTTCAACACAGTAATAGAAGAGAAACAAAGAAAAATCTACATCTATACATGCTTTTAATGAAAAGTGAAAATACTTTTACATGTTAGCATAAGTACAGACTAACACACATACTAAAAACTGTACATGAACATGATTGACACATCTACAGATGTGCAGTTGCATTCATCAACAGGTTAATGCATCAGTTGAACCTGCATAAGCATCAAATGAGCATAAGGAAAAGTGTCACCAGTGTCGAGTAAAAGAAAATAAAAACATTTCAGTTAAATGGGCATTAAGAAAAGAGTGATGTAAGACATTCACACAACTCTTTCTCTTTAACTCAAGATATCACTAGCCCCATTTCTATGTAATGTTCCCTTCCTTCAATTATTTTGCCTGAGGAGGCTTGGCAACATAGATACTAATATCATATTACATTATGACACCTACCTACCAACCTACCTCCCTCCCTCCCTCCCTATGCAGAGCAAGATACAGTTGACAGACAGACAAACCAACTAAGTTACCTACTTAATTTACCAGTGCTTAACACAAAAGTATCAGTCCATACCACCTTTTCAACTGAAATCTGCCTGTCAGAACTCCACCTAATTTAAACACCCTAACATTATCACCTATTTTCTCTTTATACGTTATCAAAAGGGAAACGTGTGTGTGTGTGTGTGTGTAACATTGTAGTATGTAAACATGCATTTACAACTGGATTAGCAAAAAAATGCAAACTCAGGGGAAGAATAGACTCTATATTACATAATAGCTGTAATGTGTAATAAGTTCATAGCTTATTTATTATCAATTGAAAATTTTCATTTATCATTTTCAATCTAGGATATTAGCATTTACCAGATTTGTTACTTCTTCAAAAACTGATAATGTATGAATAAAAAAAAAACCTATGGTGAAAAAAATCATGCAACAATGAATATACATTAAGTGCTAATTTTCTGACACTCCTACAAAAAATATCTCCAAATAACTTCAAAATCTGAAAGCAAATTAAAACAAGTGAATTCTTTTTTTGTACATTTATTATACAGACTATAGTCATCATCTTTATATTTGTCAAATTTACTAGATTTCAGCCAGTTTATTCTTTGACCTTGTTCAGGTTTTCTGTTCAAAAGATAAACTGGCTGAATCGTAGTAAATTTAACAAATACTATGAAAATCTGCATGGTTAATATACAAATTATGCCTCATCTCAAGGATGATAACGTTTAATAAATAAATTACTTTTATCTTGTTTTCCCTCCCTATCCCACTTTTAAACTTTAAAATTTCAATGAATTTAGTGATTTCGGCAGAATCTCATCCTCCATATGTCTCATTAAAGATAACTTTTTTCTTGTTGCTGAACAAGACCAAGCTTAGGAAATACATAAGAACCTTGCTCAGAAACAAGACAAAATAGAATGAAAGATCAAAAAAAGGAGTACAACTATTTTTCAGACTGCTGTCCTCATCCTTATCATCTTCAAAACATTTCAGTCAATGAACCCTACAGCCGTCTTCAGGTGATCAAACTCAGAAACCTTCCGAAAAATAGTTGTACAAATTATAAAGCCTCATCTCAAGGATTCTAAAAAACCCTAAAAAGGGGGATTATGAATTCTAGTGAAAGTATCTGTCTAAGATACATTATTATATGTCTGTTGATCTCTTAGTTTAAGTTGACTCTTTAATGGAATATTTTTATCAAATCTGTTTGGTCTAATCTTGTTTCGCGAGTATACAGGTCACTTTAAGACATTAATATCTAGCATTATTTTCTTATTTATGACTAAAATGTAGATTTGATTTCCAAGGAACTGGATTCAACACCCACTCTCCATTTCAAGGAATGTAGCCAATTGGATATATTTTAGAATGACAATATTATGCACATATCCTACTGTAGAAGGCAATAAAATTAAGCTTGTGTCAAGAGCAAACACCAACTAGAATCTAAAAAACAAACTTTGCTGGTTACAGTTATACGATGCTCAATCTTAAAATATAATTCTATTTTTATAAACTTTGTAATTCTATTAGTACACTTTTAAAAATATCACAGTTTCGAATCTTGCAGGCAAGTAGTCTATATTCCAACATTGAAAAAAAAAAAAAGAATTTTACAGCTTAATATCTTAATTCTTGTTTAGTCAGGCAATGTTGATAATCGACAGGGATTAGGAAACTAAGATAAACATAGGATTGGTATATGAAGTACATAATTCATCATCATTATTTCATAGTATAAAATTTGACTTTCAGACAAATTCAAAAACAAGAATATAAAGCTTAAAATTTGAAATAACACCATTGAGAACATACATAAGATGACAACAATTACCTATTGCTTTGAGTAAAAATTACTTAGTTGCTCTTATATAGTATTATCATATTTTTATTAATACTACTTTGGAAAAAAGATTAATATAAATCATCAAAAGGTTTTATACCATATGCACACCAAAAAAAATCCCCAGAAGTAACCAATGACAACCAAAAGAGCCCCAAGTGGGGATGATATTTTTTTTAAATAATAACCAATGATACTTACACCAATCCAACTTAAAAACTAATTAAAAGACTCATAAAAATAACCAAAAAAAGATCTATGATTTTCAAAACATGATTCTTCAATGACATAGATATATAGCCTAATACTAGCTGTCCATGCTCAGCTTTCTGAAGAGGGTAATTAAACACTCACCAAGATTAAAGACAAGATCAAAAGGCAGGTGAACCTGCTTATAGGTCAAGTGCCATCTAGTGCAGTGACACAAGTTAAATCCCAAATCAAAAATAACATAGGTCTTTCACTTTCTCTGTGACAAATTTTAGTACAAGCTACATAAAACTCAACACATGTTGATCATTCTATGCTGGCCTCAAACACAAAAATAAGATCTAAATATTTAATAAAGTTATATCATTGTACATCAAATGAAGATTTATGATAGTAATAATCATGGGATTAGGATATAAACTATATTAACATGGTTTATGGTCATGGCTTTCATTATATATATTAAGTCCATAAGTTGTAATGATTAAACCCTATTCCATTAAGTATTCTGTATAAAAAGTATTATCTACTTCATATTTTGTAATAATAATTTCACATATTTGTTCATTTTATACTGTGATGAATAGTTTAAATTTTAAAGAGACTATGAAAACCACGTGTTTGTGTAAATATATTGTATAAAATGAATAAATATGATAGTAACAGTTCAGAAATTAATGAAATTAAAACTTAAAAACCTCCTCAATACATAGATTCATGCTGAAACACTAATACTAGTTTTACAGCTTTTATAAAACAATAAGGAAAACAAAATTTGATTTTATATTTAAATACACTTTGATTTTAGGTAAGCAACTGTGGATAGAATTCAAAAGGAATTAAAAAGGAATTAAAAAATTAAACAAAAATAAAAAACATTACTAGGGATGGCATCAAAACTTTAAACTTGTATACAGGTGTGAAATATATATATATATATATATATATAGTAGATAACCGTAAAGACGGAGTCAACGCTCTTCAGTGACTGTCAGTTTCTCGCCTGCGCGGTCATCAGACCAAAAACTGAATA
>JAYKTE010191862.1:0-12533 GCA_036873565.1 Xipholeptos notoides | reverse complement strand
TTTTTTTTTTTTGTAACCTGATGGGTGTCGGAGTGGGGGATGTTTTACTTACTTCGATGCCATGGTGGGTCCTTCTTGTTACCGGCCTCATGTCGTTCCCAGAATTAAACGCACGAAGGCCAGTGAAAGTTTGCAAGCTTTTTATTTATCTTGTTCTTTGGTAGACCTTTACGCACCCACCCACCCCCACATGGCTGGAGCCCATGTGTACCCCGGCCCTCTCCGCTGACCGTATTGCCACGTCTGCTCTCCTCAACTCACTCAATCTCCGGTCTGATGTCACTTTCCCTAGCCGGAAAGGGAGGCTCAGAATGCTACATTTTAACCTTTTTTTTTTTTAACGAATTCGATTGTTTTTGCAGAAAACAAAAAAATATATTTCATTTGAAATTTATCTATTTATTTTTCTTTTCTTAATTTCAATCTGTAGTGGGTTCCTGATGGTTATGACACTAGGAGTACAAATGTAAAGATTGACAATCCCAACCAATTTGCACCACAAGGGACCAATCCTAAAGAATTCAGAGAAAAGCAAAAGCAGGTAAATAGACTTATACAATTCTATTTCTTTATCTTAAAAGTAAAATTCAACAATTTTTAGATAACCATTAATCTGAAACATAAGATTTTATGTTGAATATTGATTAGATTTAATGTTTATGAATTTTTGTGAAGGAAATAAAACTGTTCAAAATTGTTATTTTTAAAATAATCTATGTTCTAGTATATACATTATACAAAAAAAAAAGTTTTGAATCTTTGTTTTGGTGTATGAGTTTTATTTTATTTTATTTTTTTAATTTATTGAGGTCCAGTTTGGATGAACTGTTAACAAATATAGACTTAACTACTACTTTAGGAATTCTTTTTTCATATCAGATAGATTTGACTGCCTCACTATTCTCAGTTAGCCGTATTTTTCTCCAAGATAACCAATATGAGTTTGAAGAGCCTTTTCTATAGATAAGTATTATTGTTTGACCAACATTAATGATCTCTTTGAAGTTAAGATGTTTCTGTATCTTTTATTTCTATTTTTTTTTTTTTCAGATTCGCAAAGATTACTATGAAGAAAGAGTGCATGCAGGTCCTCAGTCGAAGGTTTTGGAAGGTGCTACATGGGAAGAAGCTCAAAAAATGAAGGTATGATAATATTTTATCTGAGATCAATCAAATTTATAGAAATTTTGAAAAAAAAGTTTATTCCTAATTTGTATTTGGAGATTTTATTATAGGCTCTGAATATCTAACTTGATTTTTACTTTTGAATTGATAAATGTAGTAGCTAAAAACTATCAGAACCAGAGAGCTCTAGCGATAGCCGTCACATGGTAATTGGGAGTTTGAAGCGAGTGACGTCAAAAATATTGTTTGATGACATTTGAGCATATCTTGGCTTGAGGTTTGATTACCCTGTTTGAATGGGTTTTTCTGGGTAGACGGAAAGACAAAATGGTGAATCTTTTCAGGCAGGTCGGTCACTGTAGAGGTAAAAGAACTTATCAATTATCATTACACAAGTACACATATTTTTTTGTATAAAGACCAAAATAAGTCTGTTATACCTGCATTGGTTACTCACATGATTCAGCTTGAGAGATTAGGATAACTGATTTATATTTCTGGCTGCCAATGTTGAATTGATATCTTCTTTTATCTTAATTAGTTTATCTAAGTAACTAATACTTAATCCTTAAATGACAGCAATAGTGGAGCAGTGGTGAAAGTTTGGACTCTTGGATTGTATTACGCGAGTTCAAATCCCAGTCAAAACCATTACATTCACTTTCATCTGTTTCTGGCAGATGAGGCTCGTTCACTCAGGAGAGTAACTCCTGTAGGTGTAAGGATAACACTGATTCCAAAAGCCTGGGTGGATGAGACTTGTCAAATTAATGAGAGTAACTCATCTAGGTGAAGGGCAACACTGATCACAAAAGCCCAGGAATATAATGAGCATGTAAAACTGGCCTTGCCTAACTTTGGTTTGTACTTTACCAAGTAGATATATCCTTAAATGGATTAATAAACCTTCTTCTAAAATATGACTTGGCAGCTTTTGAAGTTTGGCCTTTTCAATATGTAACAAGTAGTTATTTGGCAAAAATGTAGGACAATCATCTTTTGTATCAGTTTGCTTAATCTAATATTTCTCTGAAGATAACACAGATGCAAGAGAATAAAGAGAAAATTTTGAAATAACAATTTATTCATTTGTTAGCTTATCATTTTATTTAATTCTTCATAATTGGGATTATGAACTTTTTAAGTTTTTAATCTTAATGAAGAATAATTTAATAATCATTAATCTAAAGTATTGATTGGACCCTGTGTTATTTTAGTGATTGAAAAAAAAAAAAGTGCACTTAATCAAAGTTTGATTATGTATTTATGACTATTTAAGAAAAATTACTCTCAGAGTTTTAACTTTGATTTTTGAATTTTCATTTAATTTTCATTCACTCTTAGGATGGAACATTGAGCAGTGCATCTGACAGTGTAGTGGTTATTGGTGCTGCATCTAAAGGTATTATTCAGCGTGACCATCAACATAATGCTGTTGTCTACAAGTCTCTTTATTCTCCAAACCCATTTGAGAACATTTCAGAAGATGAACTTGCTAGATATAAGGAAAAAGTAGAAGGTAAAACAAAGGGAGAACCAGGTTAGTAACTACTTTTTAAGATTAAAATTTAGTGTGTATATTGCATGATCACATGACTACTGTGATATTAACATTTTTTTAATAAAAAAAGTAATGTAATAGATCTTAATTGAAGTAGATTTGTTTTAAATGTTCTAAAATATTAAAAATGCTAATGCTAAATTGAATTTTGAGTTTCTAACTTTTATTGATAGAAAAATAATATTAAAATATAAGTAGGCAATATATTGTCTAATTAGTAAATCAATCAGCTGTATGATTGGCTCAAGAAATATTGTTTGATAAAGTTCTAAATGAGAATCATTTGGGTTTATTTCTGACTATAAAGAAAAAATAATACTAAACAGTAATGCTTGCACGCCATCAATTCTTTCAGTCTCTTCAATTTTAACTCAAAATTTACAAGTAAAACCTGATGCAGCTCAGAAGGCACATCAGCCAAAACATTGTATATAAAACAATGAAGATGGGAATGATTATCTAAATATTCTAAATAAAATTTATCAAACTATATTAAAAAAATTCAGTCAAATAAAGAAATTTAGTCTATAAGACATTGAAAATAAGTCAAATTTATCTAAATAATACATATAAATCAATCAAGTGAATCAACGTTTTTACTTAAAAAGATTATATTGATGATAAAATTATTTATTAACATGAAATAAATATGAAAAATATATTTTAATCTGTTTTCAAATTAAGTTTTATTTTAATTAATAAATCTGCAGTTCTTTAGTAAAAAAAGAATTTCATAAATGCCTTTTTAAAATTTTAAAAATATTGTATTGAAATTCTGTTTTGTATTTAAATGTATTTGTTTATTTATTACAGATTCTGAAGATACAGAACCTGCACCTGATGGCCGCCTTATCTCTACAGAAGAGAGGATGCAGCAGATTCGAAATGAAGGAGGTGATTTGAAAACAGAAGCTGAAGCTGGTGTGTATTAATTACTCGTCTTTTTTTTTCTTTCAAGTAAAAAAAAAAAAAAATTGTAGCAAATATATATTTTTTTCTTTTTCTCATTTTTTTTTTTAAATTTCAATGTATGAATAATGATTATAAACTTTTTCTTTAGGCTTTTTTATATTTCAAGGAAGATATATCAAAAATTTTTATTGTATTTTGTTAACTTGATCATTAAGTGATAGACAGCAAATTCAGGTCTTTATTATTTATGTATTGAATTAAAAGAAAAAATTAATTATTTTTAAGCTTTTTGGAGAAATTGTTAGATTGCTACCAGATTTATTTTTAATAGATTCAAGTTTTTAAAAAATTTTATTACAATTTAAGAGTTTTTACAATATTTTTCAGCTAAATTAAAAAAAAATTTTTTCTGTGTTCTGAATTTAGTTAAGAGCTTAATATTTTGAATTTTATCCCTTTGCCAAGAAGTACTTGAATTTGGATGTTTTAAATAGAAAAAAACTAACAATACTAATGAAACACTATTATAGATTGACTAGTAAACTAAAAAGTCTTTAAGTAAAGTTTACTTTAAGAGATAGTATAGAAAATACAGAAATAAGACCGGATGGAGTCAATTTCATCAGTAATGAACAACTGTCAAAATTTCATAAAAGCCCAACATAGTCACACCAGAAATACTTGTATGATACAGTGTGACTAAATTAAGATTATATCATGATTTACAGAAATTTTAACAATAATTTATTATGATTTATGCTATTCGTAAACGCAAATCTTTAGTTTGAAGAATATCTACTTTAAAAAATCTTTTATATTCAAGTCGAAATGCAAGAGTATATTTTTAGAATTTCATTTTAATTCAATAACTTTCAGATGCATTTGAGCTAATTATTTTCTGTTGTTTATAAATAAAGTTCCATCTTGGGATGAAATGCAGCCTATACACAAAATTTGAGTCATCAATGTATTTAGTTTTTGAGTTGTGGTATTTTTGATGGAAATGAACCTGAACAGTTTTTTTCATAAATAGTAAATCTTTCCCATCCCTACATACAGAGCACAATTATGCTTGGATACTAATAGTCCAGATACATTTAACATTATAATACTTAGTATTTTTTAATTACTATGTGAATTTTAGAGTTACTTGAATTGATAGTATAATTGTATACAATATTTCAACAAAGGTTAAGAGAAAGACTAAATATTTATTTGATAACTTGTAAGTTTTTCTTTTTTGTTTCTTGAAAAGTTCAATTTGGTCTGTCTGGTTATGTTGTTGAAATTTTATCTTTGTTCTTTATGAAATTGTCAAAGGAAAAAAAAAAGTACAATTTGTTTCATGAATAAGTGTGAATATTATATGCATGGAATTGAAGTGTAATCTAACAACTAGAAATTGTCTATTTCTAAAAGAGAACAGAATTATACCCCCGGCTTTATTTTTTTTTCTATTACTATTAGTTTATAAATATATTATCTTTCTGTTACATAATTTTTTTTTCATTAAAATCATAAGTTTTTAGTGTTTAAAGTCTTTCCACTACTTTTCTTGTTTTTGAGTTTGTAGATGTATATCCAGAACACAACAGTAGGCTGATATCTGTGAAGAAAACAAATTCCACTAAATCTCTGCACTAATTCAAAGGAACAAACTTTTGAAAAGAGGTTATCTAATTTTTCAAATGCTAATAGCCATTATAGCAAATTTATCATTTATTTTTTTATTTATATGTAAAATAGTAATATATCCAATGAAAATTAAGATGAAGAATCTTTGATATAGTCATAATACATTTATTTTTAAGCTCATTTTAAATCATAAAATTGTAAAATGATAATGGGTTTTTTTTTGCTCTTTGTTCTTGGTATTTTAGCACAAAAAATAATTTAGGTCTTTCATATAGTTATGCTGTGGTTCTGGTTATATTAGTTAAACAGTTCTGTTCTCCTTTCGTTATTAGACTGATTTACTTACTAAACCTTTTATCACTAATTGGTATCATATTTGTTTTATTCATGTGTTATATCTATCTACATAATCATTTTCATTCATCCTTTCATTCTTCATCTTAGAATTTATTTGTTGCTTTTTTTTATTTGGCTGATTAATTCACATCATTATATTACAATGGTTTGGTAATGTTTAATCTTCCCCAAACATCTAGTTTTGATATTAGAAAAATGAAATATTAATATAACTGTAAAAGTTGCTTCTTTATTTTTCAATTTTATAAAAGTTTTTTTTTGTTTTTATTTCATAAGCCAGAAAGTTATATTCATACTAATGTTAGCTTTTGGCATTTAAAACTTAATTCAACTTTATATAACTCATTAAATGAGCTGGCTTAACCTGAGGTAGATGTCAGTAAGCCGATACACACACACACACACAGGTCACTAAGAAGCTACACACACGCACACTCTTTAGATAATTCTCATTTAAAGAAATTCATTTTTCAGATTGAGGTGAATCTTCAAGGATTTCATCTCTAAAAAAAACTTTTTGAAAACCTATTTTGAGCAATTTTTCCTTTTACTAAACTTTTAAGTGTTTTTGAAATTCTTTTTGAGAAATTGGATGGATTTTTTTCCTAGTTTCAATTTATATGACAACTACCACAAATAATGAATTTTCTGTCTGTATATGTATTCAAAAGACTCTACGAGAAGCATGTAAATAAAGAAACTTTTTAGGGTAAGTTTTTGATTTTGATAGACACTGAAGCAATCTTTTGAGTTTGTGTCCTGTTTATGGATTTACTTTGATTGAAAATTATTTAAATGGTTTCTTTTCAGTTTTCATCTTATTGATAATTATGATACCGCATGGAAGCTTAATTAATAACAAGATGAAAATTTGAAACAAAAGTTTGAGAGACTTTTATCAGTTAGGTTTAGTACACATGATTGTTTTTAGTGATAAGATAAAATGTCAGGGATTAAAATATGGAGACCATGTTCCATCAAAGTAAAAATACTATTCTATCTAAAAAGTATGATAATGCTAAAGAATATCTTGTCTAAATTTGAATATCTTGTCTAAGTTTTGATTATTATTATTATTATTATTTAAGTTATTTGGACTTTTATTCTCATCTTTGTTACATTAACAACATTCTGGTCGATGTGCCCTTTGGCCTTCTCCAGGTGTCACTTGGAAACTTAAGAATTTTCATGTCAAACTCTGGTGCCTTCTTAGAACTGCAAACCAAACTCTATATCTAATCAATCAATGGGAGTAGGTATAAGCATTTACAAGTACTAAGTCATTCTATGTTAAGCATTCTGTAAGCTCCAGATGAATGTTACCCACTCAGTGATTATATGAACTAACACTTAAAGCTACTACTCTTTGTGTCAGGTATGCATCTGAGAACAACATTTTGAGGGCTTTAAATTTTTTTTTTTTCGTTTTTACTACTTAATACTAGTGGACACTTTTTATAACTATAGAATTAGAACTGTATTATTTTGTATTTTTAGATTGTATGATATTCTTGTTTTTACTTAGCACTTATAATTATAGATTTCTATATGGTATTCAGCTTTGTGCTTGGTTTACTTAGATTATCTTAATGAAAAATATATGCTGTTTTTTTCCAGATATTTTGTTCTTCTACTATTTTCACTTTATCCTTTAAGGGCAGATGATGTTTATATTCCCTCCATCTCTGGACTGCTATTTCTTTTTCATCTTACCCCTGATTTACAAGGTTTTTTAATATAGGAATTGAATACACATCATTTTTAGTCAGCTTTGTTTCATTGTAGATTTGACTCTAACCAATTGTTAATGAATAGTAGTATCACTTTTGAATATGGTCCTTATATCATATGAACTACATGTCTTTTAAATCCTTTCTAAAGGAGATACACTACAATGTGTCTAGGACTATCCTCATACAAAAAGTGTAACGTTAAACCTTGATAGTTGTGATGAATCAACCAAGGATAGTCTCTAGAAACATACCACAGTCTCTACCATTTGTGAAGGGCTTGTCAGAAATTGATTAATTGGCTGTTTGTGTGTGCAATTGTATCTGTGTTGTTTAATGAATGAAATAGCAACTATTATTCATACTTAGTGTCATTTTAAGTTTCAATATAATGAGCATTAAAACTATTTTTTTCATAACTAATTTTTACATTTTTTTTTTACTTTTAAGATAAAAAATCTTAATGAAAAAGACAAATGAAAGTCTACTGTGATTCCTTGAGAAATCTAAGATAAACTTCTATTTGAATGTGTATTTCATGTTGCATCTGAGTAGCAAGTTTTCAAAAAATATATTCTTTCAACTAGTACCTTCAATTATGTTTTCAGGTCGTAAGAAAAGACTGCCCACCTCAAATCAAGGCGAGTAGACTATACCTGTATAAATGTTTATAGTTTTTGTTTTGTTTTTTAAAGTATTTAGTGTAATGTGTGTGCGTATCTTTATATTTTTTCCTTTTATCATATTTATAGTTCGTGTTCTTGTAGTTTTCATTACATTAGTAATTTCTCAGTTAGCAGCTAATTTTTTTATGGATTTTGATTGGATATTGTTTATTGAAATTAAATATTTTACTGAAAAACAATCAGTTTGATTGTTTTTGACTCCAAGAAATTCATTTATTAGTTTTAAGTTCTGTTAATTTTCATATAATAAATAAATTAATGTATTAATAATAAATAGGTTATTAATATTGGAGGACAATTCAATTGGGTTACCCACAAAAAAGGACAGCAAACTCAACAAGTAATGAATTCTAAAATACATATATTTAGTTTTTCATTTTCTTTAAAGATATCTAAATCTGTGATTCTTAAAAAAAATTCCAGTTTTGAGATGTTGAACAAAATTAACTAAAAGTTTTGATAAAAATATCAATCATTAGATGAAGTACAGAAAGAAAACCATGTCTAAAAATAATCTCTTCTTATACAAATTATCTTTATCCAATCATTCTGTTAATAGAACACTTTTTGTGTGTGTGCGTGCGTGCAATAAATATATATTGTCTGTGTTTAAAATTTAATGATTGTGTTAGTTTTTTTGTCTTTTAGCATCTTTCTAGTAATTGTTGTATCAGTATCATTTAATTGTGGTTTAATATTTCACATAGATATCTTGTATAAATAAATATAAATTTTCTTGTCTCAGTTATTATTTTTTAGGTCTTTTATAATACAGTTAATGAAAGTATTATTGTACTTTTGAGTATGGTCTCCTCTTTTAATGTTTTTTTTTTAATTAAATACCAGTGCTTGTTCTCACCTTTTTGATAAGGTAAAAAGCAAAATATATCTGACAGTTATTGTTAGTCTAACAAAAGTCATTTTTTAACTTGATTGATATTTGAATAAATCTATTAAGACGAGTGAAAAAATGATTATATTTTGATAGATTGTGAAAGTACTAAAATATTTAACAGCAATAAGTTAAACCAAACCAAACCAAGATTTATGGACTTTATGATAGACTCAGGAAATCATTTGAAAAGATATAAGATTTTCAGACTTAAAAATGACTGAAAATAAAGATATTATTACCATTACTGCTGCTAAAAACAGAACAGCTTTATTGTAATGAAGCTTATTTCCAATAATAGATGTTTGCTTCTTACTATCCTGGAACCTATTGTCAACCTTTTCATCTAATGTCTTACTCCAGCATTATAGCCCTTTCTTCTTTACTATAACTGTAATGATATATATCTACTATTTTAATCCATGACAGTTCAATATAGTAATATTTACCTTTTAATCTTTATTTTTGTTTTATATTAGTCATTTTTATTAGAAAAGAAAAGAAAACAATATTTGTTTCTCAAAGTTATTAAAATGTAATTCTGTTTAAAAACAGAAAGGGTACTTGTTCAGATGAAAATAAGTGTAGCTATCTATATTTATGTATGTGTGCATGTGAATAAGATCAAGTAAGTTTAATTATGAGGATTCATAAAAATAATCTATCGATAAATCTATTTGCTGAGCATAATGCACAATTGTTAGAATTAGATATTCAATTTTTAAAATTTTTTTTAATCTTTCCCATAAGGTGTTTATTACTGAATGGAATACTTTTTTGTGGTTTGTGTGTGTTAAAGTTAAAATAACTTATGATCCTAAACTTTTGATGGGATAGTCGACCACAATTATGTTATGTCGCTACAAAATTCGACTTTGGTTCCCATAGAGTATTTTCTCTAGCTATTGCTTTATTTTTTGATAGCCAAAGAAGAATTGTGAAAGCTTCTTCTCATCAGCCAATTCTGTTGCTAGGATGTTTTGTTTGGGCTTGGCCAATTTGTAATTTTATGGTCAACCATGTAAATACCAAGAAATCTTTAATTGATATGACTCGTACAATTCACTATAGCTTCCAAGATAATTCTTATTCTTCAAAAGAAAGTTAATATATTTTCTGATAATGACATTTATGGAGTCTTGTTGATGGGCAATATTTTGAAGTGATCTTAACAAATCCATATTTATTATGCATCCACAAAATAATTTCTAGTTTAAGAAATATGATTTACTGTTCTTCTTTATTGTATCATCCTGATTGACCAGATCAGTTTAACTCTTCCACTTTTCTATTTATTCCAATTCTCATCAGTTGTTTCAACTCTACAATCAGAACCATGAACAAGATAATAAATATACATTTTACTTTGTCATCCAATACTAGTATTACTATGCCTCTGAGTTCACAGCATTATACTACTAATTTATCTTTGTTTCTGCAACAGTGCCTATGAATTCCAAACCTCATTAGTATGTTTCTTAAGTGTATATCTTAGTGGTTATTGTTCATATTGATTATAGAAGAGCAATATTTTTGTTGAGTCAATGGAACTATTCCCACCCCCACAAACTCTGTTTTGCTGTATCAGTTACTGAATTTCATTCTATAAATTTCATTGTTCTGTAGAATTGAACTTAATATCTGCATATGTGTGTATCTTGTTTATAAAATCTTTGAAAATTTAAAGACGGTATTATAAATTTTAGTGTTGAATCTGATTTCAGAATTTTCGCGTGTTATTTAAATTTTGGTTTGTGTCGTACCAATTTTGCTACTGTAAATAATGTCATGTGTAGCCTTTAAGTCTGTCTTTTGAGAATATTCTTCATTGCTTTTCTTCCCATGTTTCAAAGACCTATTCATCTTGAAAGTTCATTTTACTTATCTGACATATCCAGTTATTGAGCAAGATGCCATTGTTGCTGGTCAAAATGTTGGTAGTTCTTGGTCATTCTGATGCTTTTCATTGGCTTGAAATTTCATTTTAATGTATATTTCATAAAAAATGATAATATAAAACCTATTGTTCTTATGTTTTAAATCAACTTGGTGGCAGCAATAATATTGGTATTTTAGAAAATGTTATTTCCAAGCAAATATATACAAGGATTTAAATATGAGCATTTTTTTCTAATTTCTTTTAGTAATAATGTTGTAATAACTTATATTGCTATGGTCTGATCTGGCTGTTAAGGGGGAGTTTATGTTGAAAGATTTGCAACCTAAACAAAACCATACTTTAATAAAAGGCTTCACGCAAAATTCTAGTCTATTGAGTTCTATTTTCTTTTGAACCTTTTCAAAATTCAATTGGATTCTTTCTGTAGTTTCATGTACAAGGCATCTAGTTAAGTATGTAAATAAATTGAAAAAATTAGTAAATGATATTGAAAATTGAGAACTTATAAAGATAGCAAAGGTAAAATTTCTTGGTCTTGAATTCCAGAAACTATGCACTTGAGTTTGTTATACACACTTTAAAATGGTTTTAGAAATCTTTACACTTTTCCTTTGAATAGGCATGCTTCACTGCACACTATAGTAGCATTGCAATAGTCTTTATATAAATACAAACACACATTTTTATATATATATATATATATATATATATATATATGTATATGTGTATATATATATATATATAAATCAAATTATTACATTGTAGTTAAACACAAATCTTGCATAACTTATAATATAGTGCTAAACAACCAACTGTTTCTATCTTATAAGATCTCATCAGTGACATCCAATGTTATTACCATTCTGAATCTAAAGTGGGATTCGAAAGTGGGATTCGAAAGTGGGATTCGAACCTGCAGTTCAAGTCTAGTGCTACAAACAATCTTATGACCAGCCTGCAATATGGTTATACGTTCATATTTGTAATTTTCAGTTTTACTCTTAAGCGTAGTGATGCACTTCCTTCTAGAAGCTAATGTTTTCGATTATTGATTGTTGATATTTACCAAGAGTATTCTGAAACAACACTTACCTAAGAACACTCCCAGGGGCACATAAAGTACAACTGTGTTAATTTTCAAGAAAATCAGCCCACCCGTTTCAGAGTTCTCAGGGAACGAACTCACACACAGACACAGACACAAAATTCCATTTATTAGTTATTATATATTTACTTGGTCGAGCACAAACCCAAGTTTGGCATAAGGCCATTTTTTATGTGCTCATCCCTTGGCTTTTGTAATCAGTGTTGCCCTTCACTTAGATGAATTACTCTCCCGAGTTAACGAGCCTTGTATATATGTATGTGTATACGAAACCTGTCTAAAAAGTATCTAACCTTAGGCCAGAAAAAATATTTCACACACCTGACAGGGTTTGAACCCTTATCCCCTTTAAAGTAGGCCCCTTGTGCTTGCACACACTCAGCCCACTGATCCTTCCTCTGCTGGAAACACCTCTGGTACACTTCTTTTGGAATGGTGTTCATCTCCGCCATCGCATTCCACATTATCTCTTCTCTACTCTCAAAACGGGATTCTTTCAGTGGCGTCTTTGATTTTGGAAAAATAAAGGCCGAATAGGTTTTAGATATGCCTGTTGTTTGTTTGTTTGTTTGTGTTTTACGGCACATCAACCATTTTAGGTCATTTAATGCCGAGAACAATCATTTTTGG
>JAYKTE010191751.1:0-12533 GCA_036873565.1 Xipholeptos notoides | reverse complement strand
AAGGATTGATCATCAGATCGATTCCTATCAGCATCATTATATATATATATATATATATATATATATAAAATATTTAGAATTTGTGAGTAGTTCTAGTTCTTTACCCAGGTTTTGGCATACAGAGGATAAAAAAAAACTCCATCAAAAGTAAGGTCTCCAGCAAATGAAATATATATCATCCACATTGTACATAATCAGTTTCTCGCTATTAATTTCTATAACCCTCTCCAATATTATATTTCATTTTATTCATATAATAAAAAATCCTTCAGTAATGTTTTACCTGATTATTTGAATGGTGTAACCTGGATTAAAACTACTATAAAATTCTTAAATAACTGCTCTACAACTTTATTGAGAACTTTCTGTGTTCATTAATTCTCTGACTCATTTGTATTTCATCATATGAAGAGTCAGAAGTATATAAAACTGTGATTATGAGGACAACTGACTTTTAATATATTTTGTCAATGGTTTGAACTTTTGTTCGAATCCAAGGATTATAAGAAGATGGGTTTAGAAGGAAAAGGTCCATTGTTATTGAATAAAAGCTATTCAATCTTGGTGAAAGTGTATCTTATTCTTATTGGGGGAATACTAAAATCAAACACTTAATTTGTTAACTCTCTATTGCCGAACTTGATGAATTTTAATGTTTCAGTAGCTTCACAAAAAAAAAATGATCCAAGCTTACTTGCCAACTATATGATGGCGATTTTCAGACATTAGTTGGCTTATTACATAATTCAGTAAATTATGAGTTACTTGCCTACTTTTATTTCAGAGTAACGTTTAATTGTATGTTCCAATGCAAATTAGCCAATCTTACCTGAAGCCTTCTTCAAATTTTTCTTAAACTCAGGAACCATTATGTCACATAATTTCTTTAATTGCTTGCCTAAATTTATACATGAGTTTTGAGGATTATCATTATTCAACTTTTTTTAACATTTATCTTTGTTGGATTCACAAAATTTCGACTGATGTGCTTTCTTCAGGTGTTACTTGATAAACTCTGAAGCCTTCTAGTCAAAATCAAGATTCATCTTGAAACTGAAAACATAACATTTTATTTGATCCACATACAGAGACCTCCCATATGCTAGAAGTGTGATTCAGTATGATGTTAATTTATGTTTAGTATTAGTAGCTATTTGCCTCCAGCACTCAGGATTAAGTCTGTTCTGAAAACCGAAATTCTATAGTTATAGAAGCCTAAATCCTGGACATTCATCCTTCACTTATTAGCAATAATGTAATTTGATAAAACTAATTACATCTATTGCACAAATATTATTAGTTTGTTTGGTCTTTTCAGACTTAACTAGTATTCAGCTAAATGCATAAAATTTTCCATAACAAAAATAAATCTAACATATTAGAATAAATGCTTGTATGGTTATGTTTCTCTGATAAAGTTTGTAATAATGGCCATGTATACCAAAAAAATAGCTCATTAATAATGACAGGATGAATTTCGATGGAATGATTTCAACTACTCAAGTAGATGGTGCATGATTAGTAAGTTTTCTGTGCATGCAGTGTCACAATTCTAGGTATTAAACATTACTGTAATCAGTGATTTCAACTAGTGTGGCTATAAAATAATAAATGTAAGAGGTTAATATCGATATTTCTCTAAGTTTTTATGAATGGCTGTGCTTAGTGAGAGGTTAAAGGATTGAACTTTGATTGTATTATGAAAGTTCAAATCCCAATTGATCTATTGCATTCACTTTCAATTCCTTCCGGCAGAAGAGGCTCATTAACTTGGGAGGTGTAACTTATGTAAGAGTAAGGACAACAATGGTTCCAAAAATCCTTGAAGAAGTAGCCCATCAACTAAAGGAGAGTAACTTATGTAGGTAGAGGGCAATGTTATATTTCAGCATTGGAAGTTGTGTAGTCAACTAACAACTTAATCATGTAAAAGACTGGCTTGTTACAGAAACTACAAGGTATAAATAATTTACATATGAAATTTAGAGTACTGCAAATGATGTCCTCAGCTTTATATGCGGCCTCTTATTGAACATCTTCAGATGACTGTATGATAATTACTCATAAATGGTTTCATTGAACTGATTTTATAGTTCCCTTCTACAAAATCTCTTTTCGTTTTTCTGTTTGCAAATTCATTAATTATATTGTCAAAATCTATTTCATCTGAAAATTGCCTCTCTTTTGACAAAATAGTAATATTATTGACCTCCAAGATGCTCATAGTATACTGTAAATTGTTTTCATCTGTTGTGTAAAGATAGTCTTCTTGCAACACAATAGCAATTTTGAGGGAAATCAACAGCATTACTACTACATTAGGAATAAAATTTCCATGATTAGTTTTTCTATAGAAAACAGACCAAAAGTGAAAAACAAACAAAAAATAAACAACTGAAATGTATTGTCCCTTTTGCCCTCATCTTCATAACATTTCAGCCAATTTCAGCACATAAAAATGGCCTTGTGCTTAACTTGGGTTGGTGCTCAACTAAGTATATATTATTTCAGCCAATGTACCTTTGTCTTTCTTCAGGTTATTTAAAATTTAAAAAAATCATAAAAATTAAATCTGAGTACTTGATTAGCTTACAAAAAGATCTATTAGTAGGGGAGCTTTTAATTAGATAATTCAAAATGTAGATTTAGCTAAAATTTGAACATATTCTAAGAAAGGATAAAAATTATGATAAATACAGTGAGATGAAACAAGTCTTTGGACAAAACAAAAATGTTTATTCTTCAGCAATTTGGTACAAATGATATAAAATAAAATAAAATAAAACTTTCACATTACTAAAATACATAGAAATGAGAGAAACTAAATTTTTTAAAGAAAATAAAAAGTTATTAAACATTTCTTAAAATAGATAGTGAAAAAAATATTTGGACAGATGTAAAAAGAATGTTTAATATTCAATTGGGCCTCCTTTAGCACTAATTACTGCTGTCAAACGATTGCCATACCTTTTCACAAGGTCCTGGCAAATGCCTAACGGAATTTTTTCCCATTTTTCTTTGGCTATAGACTTTAATAGATGGTTGCTTGATGGGTGTCTTGTCTTTATCTGTCTCTTCAAATTTTCAATGGGATACAAGTCTGGTGATTGGCTGGACCATTGTAAAACAAGAATTCCATAATCCTTGAACCATTTCTGAGTTTCCTTTGCTGTATGTTTCGGATCTTTGTCTTGGAAGTGCCAATACCCAGACAATTCCTTTTTTTCCACAGACCTTTGCAAGTTATTCTCCAAAATATTCCTGTATTTGACTCCATCTTTCCTTTGATTATTTCTAGAGTTCCAATCCAGCACGAAGAAAAGCAGCTCCAAATCATAATGTTTCCTCCTCTGTGCTTTACTGTAGGTATAGTGTTCTTTATATCACATGCAGAGCCATGTATTGCAAAATAGCTCAATTGGCCATATCACATTATCAAAAAAAGTGGTAACCTTATTAAAAAAATTGTTGGTATACTCTAGTCTTTATTTAAGGTGAATTTTCTTGAGCTATCTGGCAATAATGATGCAAGCCATATCTGACGTGTAAAACAAGGATTAATACAAGGTTTAAAACTTGGAAGGTCCAAAATTGGAGATATTTTTAAAGGTTGAGATGTATATCAGAATAGTAATAACTAATGAAATAAATTAATAAAAGAAAACAGTTGGCATTTTCAGAAAATGAAATCATATTTTCCTTAAATTAAACGTCTGCTGGAAATTGGAAGGAAAGCTATATTCAGTGTTATGTAGGATCTGGCATCCATCCAAATTGTTGTTTATTTTTAAAGCTCAATAAAATTGATTAAAATCTATTATTTCCGAACATTTTTTCCCTAGGAAGATAAAACTCTGAATTTTATTTTATCAAAAAGCAGAATAATATATTTTTTCCATCATTTTGTTTTTTTTTTCTAATAAATTTTAAAAATTATCCTAAAAACACGCTTGACGTAATTTTCCCCGAACGTAAATAAAATTAAAATATTTTTTTAAAAAGTTTTTTAATCAGTTGCAATTAATTCTTAAAATAAAAATATTTACTGGAGAAATTTCGGTCAACCTCAACAAACAATTTTTTTCTTTTCGTTTTATTTCAATTTTTCTGCAGAATATTATCATCTACAAGGTTATCCCAAAAAATTTAAAAAAAAAACAAAAACAAAAATATCATTATTTAAAGATTTTTAGGGGTGCTCACTCACTTTCACATAAAAAGAAATGCCTGTTTTAGTGGTTTTCGTAAAAATAATTTCGGTAGTTTTGAGTCAGGGAAGGACTGATGGTAACTTGAGTTTCTTAGAGGCATGGCAAGATCTAGTCTTGTCACAAATAAACAATTGTAGAATGGCCAAGATATGATGAAACTAGTTTTTTATAGCACGTTAGTAACAAGGCGTGTTTTTAATAAAACAACGTAAATTGAAGATGCTAATAACGCAACACTTTAGATTTAAAATTTGCGCTCACGCCGGCAAAAAAATGTCCATGAATACAGTTACAGTTTGAATAAACAATTTTAAAAAAAAGTTTGTAATATGACACCTTTAAAAAGAAATCATAAAATTATTTTTATATACTTACAGAAAGAGGGTTTGTTGCATAGGAATTAATTCGCTATCTAACCTATTTTGTTTTAATGTCTATTTACCAAACAGAAAGTTAAAAGATGAAGTGGATTTTTGTACTTCATAAATGTGAAGAGTGCTAGGTGGGTGACGTGACGTAATCGAAAATAACATTTTTTTTTTTAAATCAAAATTAAATGCAACAAGAACTTAACTTTCTTTTGTCAAAAACAAATCGAATTTTTTAAAATCATTGAATTCACAATATTAAGCCAACGTTAAGTTTTCAGATAGGATTTGGTCATCAATTAAAAAAAATGGGGGAGGTAAATTAATAAATTCTAAATAAATCAGATTAGTGAATTTTTTTTTTGTCTCTAAAAACTTAATGGCTTATTTACTCCTGGGTTAACTAAACAAAGCCTGTTGTAAACCGACACAAACACTTACTCGTAGTTTTTTTTAACCCAGGGAAGTCTCTTATATCTGGGTTTCTAATTTATATGTAAATTAGACACAGGCTCTAATTTTGGGACCAGAAAAAAATCTCTCTTTTATCAGGTTTTATCTTATATCAAGGTATCCGAGCGGGTTACACTAAAGAAAAAGATTACAGCATTTAAAGTAAAAGATTAAAAAGTCTAGAATAGCAGAGAGCGGCCACCCAGGCTGGGTGACACCCACCCAGCTGATGATAAGACAATACAAAAATTATTTCTGTGCAAAATTTAACTTGGATCCAGAAAGCTCATTTTAGGCGTCATAAACAAAAACAACACATAATTATCGTTTCTTCAATTACATTTGCTTTAAATATTTAGTTTAAGTTGTTTTCGTTCTGTCGATTATTTTCGTCGAAATTTTGCGAATAACGTAACGTGAACAGAACAATTTTTGTGTTCACCGGGAAAGGTGCCATTTATCTAGACTTTAACCATAAATACTAAAAAAACTGCTATGAATTAATAAGAATGAGAGAGAGAGAGGGGAAAAATTATTCAAGTCAATTTCCGGTTTCTAAAAATGTGGAAATAACAAAGCGACAAATCTATAATAATAAAACCTTAATAATTATCTCCTTATTTCAAGTTCATTAAATGTAATTTTAGATAATGAAGAAATTAAATCAAATAATATTTGATGCTATCAATTTTTTAAAAAGATTGTCTTTTTTATTGTTCGGCATGAAATGTATAGACTTCCGTTTTGCAAATGTCGGAAAGGCAGACGATATTGCGATTCTTCTGATTCTGAGAAAAAGATTAAATTATCCATTTTTTTCAAATCCAGAAACCTCTCAAATTATATAATTCGAAATTCTTGTAAGTAGTCCAACATTTATTCTATCATTCACTTTGAGTAAATAATAATAAAACCAAAAACGTGAGTTTATTTTTACACTATTGAAATAAACACAAACCGATAAATAAAACAATGATTTGTGTTGATTGAATTTAAGTGCAACCTAATTTCTTTTCTAACATCTTTTGAATTATAATTTTAAGTCTAGAGGATTAATATTTTTATTTAGCTAAAATAATTTTTGTAACACTTCTCTGATTTATCAAATATGAAAAACTTAAAGACTCGTGCAAAGTGTGAGTGTGCACGTGCGTGCACTAACTGCACTACTACGTGCACGTTACACTCTGCACGTCGTTTACTAAATTTTGTAATATTTTTTCTCTTTTAAAGCTCCCCTGAAAATCAGACAAGTGATATATTCGAAACAAAGATGTCCAAACTTTGTTATAAAAGGTTCTGGTTAATAATTGTTATTACTTCTGATACCTTTAAAAAGAATGAAATTATCCACCGATCTAAGATTACATTCAATAATCTAAATAATGGTAGAAGAAACTAAACAAATTTCCACGAATTTGAAATGTTTTTGAGTAATATTTAATTCATGTATTTAAGTTGGTACAATTTATTGCATAATGGCTGATAATTTATTTCAAAGTTATTAGTGACATAATAGAAATTATTGATAAATAATATATAAATTTTAAATGATATTGATATCAATTCGAATAATAAAATATTTTATTCTATTATTTTATCTTATTATTTTTACTATCAGGCCTGTATAATCTTAAAATCTTAAATCTCAAACAGCACTGTCACTGTTTACTGTTTAGTCAAATTTCCTAAAAAAAAACAACAAAAAAACACAAGAATTACCTATAAGTCAAAATGCTGTTGCTTAATACAAGCATCATGCTAAGTTTACTTCTAGTTTTTAATGCTAGTAGTAACAGTTTATATTTGATTCTTGATGTGGCTAAACTATCAATTTTTTGCTAACAATAGCAATTTCTATCCCTTGAATCATTTTTTTTACATTCTAATAGTCATGAAGAAAATTTGATTCAGGAAATCATCAAATTTCAGATAAAAAAATTATTAAGTTATTAATGATAAAAACTTCACCATTTTGAATTTGAAAGAATTTTATTTTACTTGTTTTTCTTAAGAATGTTATAATTTGTACGATTATTTATACTAGAATATATACAATATGTATAAATGTCAGTGAAAAATAACTTTTCAAAGGATTGAATGAGGTTTTGTAATAGATAATTCAATTAAGTTTCTCTTCTATAATATTAAAACATTGTGATTAAAAATATCTCTAAGAAACATTAAAAACTTAACCCTTTTTTTACTTGAGTCTTGTGATATCTTAAAATAAAGCTTAAAGTTGTTAATTATTGTATATGAAAAATATTTCAAAATCGATGTCATCAATAAAATGTACTTTAAAAATTTTGATTTGCTGTAAATTCCATTCACTCTTTAAACTATTTTTGTCCATTTCATCAATAAAAACATCCTTATTAATGTAATTTAAAGTTGAAATTTCGCATAATCTATGAAATATTTTCATGGTTCAACATTGATATTTGTAAGTATTCGTACCTGATAGGCTGCATGTTCAGTTTCAAAATGTCCTTTTTTTTCCTCTAGAATATTGATTTTGAATATTTGGTAAAAATATTCTATTCAGACAATAGTGGAGCAATTAATTTGTTTGCATCATTTATATCCTTTCTACATTTCAGGAAATAGCATATAAATACAGAATTTAATTTGCCACAACAAACAGAATGTGCCTGGATGGCACTTCACAAACTTTAGAGTTACAAGCTTTGGAAATAAAAGTCTCTTAAGCAGCCAAGCATTCTTAGAAATTCAATGTTTCAATATTTAATAATTAAAGAATTATTGAACTTGAAAAAAAAAATCCATTGGATAAAAGTATAAGTCATTAGTGATTTATATAATTAGACTAAACTTTCATATTTGTTAATTTTTAAAAGTTTAAACATATTTTTCCTTTCTTTTTCAGAAATATTTCCATTTATGATTTACTTAAAATAAATTGAACATTGTTTTATTGTGAAACAAAGTGAAGAAGCAGAACCCTTGTAAAAACAACCAGAACAATGTATTTAAAAGGAAAAACATGTGGTGTGTACAGTCCTTAACAAGCAAATACTAAACCATTGATAAAAAAATGTTTGTAATGAATCTGATCATATAAATTCTTAAAAAACATTATTTTTGATTTTGATATTGATATATGTTGTTAAGGAGGTCATCATCAGCCCGGCAAATGGAAACACTAAGTGGAATAAAATTCAAAGTAATCAATAGAAACAAAATATTTTGGAATCACAAATCATTGTGTTTATGAGAATTAACCAGTGAAATAATTTCTATTAAAGCAATCTTACTTTAAAATAACTTTAGGAAGTTACACTTCTGTTTCTTTTTGTCTATGTGTATACACACACACACATATTTATATATATTCACATTTATAAAATACAGAAGTGTTTCACAATGAAAATTGAAGTGCAACTTTGCTAGAGAAAATGGATGTATTAAATCACACGGAAATACCTACAGAAGAAAAACCATTTCCTTGTGATGTCTGCTGTTCTGTTTTTTCTCAAAAAAAAGATTTATTGAGTCATATGAACACCCACACAAATGAAAAATCCTCATTTTGTAAAGTCTGTGGCTCAACATTTTCTGAGAAAAAAGATTTGTTGAATCATATAAAAAATCATCATAAGAAGAAACCTTACTCCTGCAATGTATGTGGATCTTCTTTTACTCGTAAATGGCAATTAACCCCACATATGCGAAAACACACAGGGGAGAAACCATATTCATGTGATGTATGCCAAGCTTCTTATATTTGTCAATCAAGTTTAAATGTACACATGAAAAGACACAAAAAGGAAAAAAAACACTTAAGTTGCCAAATATGTGACTTGACTTTCTCCAAAAAATCCCGTTTAACTGTACATATGCAAGCACACACCGGAGAAAAGACTTTCCTTTGTAAGCTTTGTAATTATTCATTTTCCAGAAAAACAAACTTAAATCAGCATATGAAAATACACACTGGAGAAAAGCCCTTTCAATGTAAAGATTGTGGCACTTCATTTGCGCGTAAATCAAACCTGAATCAACACAGGCAAATTCACACAGGGGAGAAACCATATATTTGTGAAGTGTGTGGTACATCCTGTTCAACTAAATCATATTTGGGCATTCATATGCAAAAACACACTGGAGAGAAACCCCATATTTGTGAGATATGCAGCTTTTCATTTTCACGCAAGGTACATTTGACACGACATATGAGGACACACACAGGAGAAAAACCCTATTCATGTGGTGCATGTGGTACTTCCTTTTCACAAATGCCTCACTTGGTGGTACATATGCGAACTCATAATGGAGAGAAGCCATATACTTGTGATCTGTGTAAATCTTCCTTTTCACAGACCTCAAGTCTCAAGCGTCACATGCGTACACACACTGGGGAAAAACCATTTACCTGTGAAGTGTGTGGTTTTTCTTTTTCTTGGAAAAAAACCTTGCTGAGACATATAAAAAAGCATATTGCAGAAGAACAGTATTCTTTGTGAATTCTTTATCGCATCTCATGTTAGAAAAGGGCTTGATTCTAGAGTCTCATTGCATGGAGAACTAAATCATCTCTTGAAACTTAAAATTGATTAATTATGTTAAATTTCAAAACAACAACAATAATGATATTAATCCAATTATTTCTTGTAGTTACTAACATTATTCACATTAATTGGAAATTTAAAGAGACAAGTTAAAGAAATTGAATTTCTTTTTGTTTCATATATTTAAAGAAAAGCAAACTGTGTCAAATATATTGTTTTGGGATCTTTTCAAAATAATCTTAATAAGAACAAAAAATCTAAAAATTTAAGGATCCACAAGGGTTAAAATGCTTTTCATATTTAATAATTAATTTGAAATCAAAAATAAAATTATATTTGTCATATTAACCGTAAATTGGACAAAAAAGTAAATTCACTAGAAAATATTATGGAAAAAAAAAAGAAAATTTCTTTCTTGTTCAAAATAATGCCCCTATATTTATTTACACAATTTATATTAACTCTCAGTTGCTGTGTTCATTTTAAAATCAAGGCCCACCAGCTCATTATCAGGCAATATCCTCCTCAACTCAAAGGAGGAGGGCTGGGTTTATTGCTTAGAGCTTGAGGCACTCTAAAAAGAGAATGACGAAGAGGGAAAGACTGACGATTTTTAATGTCTGTAGTGAGGTAATATACTCTATGAGCATCTAAAACTAACCTTTTGTCTAACTTAATGCCAGTAAATACCATACACTATGTTTTGGCTGGTGTGATGTTCATATGTTTCTTGTTAAATAACGTTCTTGATTTGGGAACCTACAATGATCTTTTAGCAAAATCTTTTATATAATTGGTAAAATGATGTTGTTCTCATTTAATTTATTAAATACAACCATTAATCTTTATCAAATATTTCTTTATTATTATTTCCTATAGCCATTGCATTCACTTTCATTTCTCTTGGGCATATGAGGCTCATTAACTTGGAAGAGTAACTCATCTAGGTGTAGGAAAACACTGATTCCAAAAACCTGGGGGGATGAGACCCATCAACTCAATAAGCGTAACTCATCTAGGTGAAGGGCAACACTGATTACAAAAGCAGAGGGTTATAATCATGTAAAACTGGCCTTGTGCCTAACTTGGGTTTGTGCTCGACCAAGTAGATATATTTCTATAGTCAGTTCAAAGTTTCATGAAAGCTCTTATAAATGAATAAATACTTGGAAAAGATTGATGAACAAACCAGTTGAAACATTATGCAGATAAGAATAATGATGACAATTGCCACAACTTTTTAAGTCTTATATAAATGAATTAGCCAAAATATTCAAATTAACAAATTAAAGATGGCACACCTAACATGTCAGATATAAAACACTAATATTATTTTCTTTACTCCGAGCAGATTTTATAGTAATTTTACCACAAAGTAAATTTAATTATAGGATAATATTATCTTAAATTTGAAGATAAGTTATTTATTTTGATGTAACCATTACCATTCTTGATCAACCTCTCAGTACACTTGTGGTATGCTAGAACAGTTTCATGGTGTATTTTGAGTGTTTTCTTAAAATCACCTCTGATCCACTTTTTTTAGTTCTACAATGTTTTTTGATCATGTTATGTACATCCATTTTGTAAATTACCACAGTAAGTTAACCAATAAAATCAGATGATTGTTTCCATGAAAATGATCAGAATGTTGAGCAATTAATCCAACAGTTGTTTTTACTCGGGGGTAATGTTTTAATGAAAGAGAAAAGAAAGTCACTGAACTTTTAAAAACTACATTAATATCTGGCATTTTAGGTGTGCCACCATGAACATTGGTTTTATGAAGGAATACTTATGATTAAAATTGGTGGAAATACGTTACTTTTAGATAGTTTAATTTTAAAAAACTTATAAAATTTGATGGAATTAAAAAATACTTATTACTGAATACAGTAATAAATTAACTTTAAGACTAATATGCTCACTTATTAAACTCTGAAATGAACAAGATTATTGATTAGATTAGAAATAAAGATATCAATATAATTCTGAAAACTTTATAAAAATAATCATCAAATCAATCAAATAAAAGAATGAGCAGTTAGTTCAGTGTTGTTTTTCTTTTCTTATTTTTAGTGAAACTTAACTGAGTGTATGGCATTTATTTGCCTTGACCTGATCTTTGTTACTATCTTAAACAGTGTCTTCTGCTTATGATTTTCTTCTATAACTTTAAGTTCTTTTGAAGCAACTTCATTGGATTCATGTTCATGTCAACTTCTTTTAGACTATGAAAAAAACTTCAGTGACTGAGTTGGTTCATGCAAGTGCTACTTAGACTTATCATATTGGTACAAGTTATTATCTTTTCATTCTATTTTTTTCAAATATTAGCACAGAAAGTTAACCAATTGTTGTCTTCATGAAATTGATCAGAATGATGACCAATAAATCCTACAGTTGTGCCTAATCAGTGTTAATGTTTCAATGAAAAGGGAAAAAAACATTAAACTTTTAATTACACACATTAAAAACTGGCATGTTATGTGTACCCTCAACAAAAGTTATATTCAAGAATATTTTTAAAAATTAGAGAAAATACATTATTTTTAGATATTCTTCTTTTAAAAGGCATAAAAAACAAAACAAATGTTTTTAAAATTTTTAATTTCTATATTTTAGAGGCTACCACCTATTGGCAAAATGAAGCATCAACTTTTATAATTAGAAAGATGGTTTAATTTAGGTACGAGGAGCTAAATTTAATGAGCAATGTTCAAGGTCTACAGGTTTTGGATATGCTAATTTTAGAGAGTTTTTTTCAAAATTTAAAATAAAATTCTATCATCAACCTCCCCCCTCTCTCTCACTCTCTCTAACAGTGTTGCGGTTGTGGTTGGTGTGTGCGTAACGTTTTGTTTTGTTAACTTCTAAATAAATAACTTGAGCTTATTTCCAGTTTAGATTTAAAAATAAGTTTTCAAAATTCTTTTAAAACTCAAATATTTTTTTTCTTTTCTACTTTT
>JAYKTE010191640.1:0-12534 GCA_036873565.1 Xipholeptos notoides | reverse complement strand
TCATCTAGGTGAAGGGTAACACTGATTACAAAATCCCAGGGATGAGCACATAAAAAATGGCCTTGTGCCGAACTTGGTTTGGTGCTCGACCAAGTAAATATATATATATACACATAGGCTTGACCTTTAACCTTGAAAAATTATGTGCATCATCTCTAAATAGCAACCATCATAATGCCAGATTTGGCCATGATCGGTCAAGTAGTTTGGGCTGTAGGAGAGTATAAATAAATAGGCTTGACCTTTGATCCTTGAAAAATGGTGTGCACAATCCATAAATGGGGGACTATAATCAAGCAAGGATGGTCATGATCGGTTCAGTGGTTTAGGCTATTGGAGAGTATATATGCATAGACTTGACCTTGGACCTTGAAAAATTATGTGCATCATCTGTAAGTGGGGTACCATTATAATGCCAGATTTGGTCATGATCGGTCCAGTGGTTTGGACTGTAGAAAAGTATACATAAATAGGCTATGACCGTGATAAACTTTTATCTTGACATTGAAAATTAGTGTGCACTATCCTTTGGCTAGAGACCATCTTTATACCATGTTTGGTCATGATTGGTTCACTGGTTTGGGTTGTAGGAGAGTTATACACACACACACACACAGAAACGCTACTACTTTATATATATATATATATGTGAGAGAGAGAGAGCACATAATATTAGAGTGAAATAACATTTCATGGGTTTGGCTAGTAACTTTTTCTATTTTGGTAGTAAATGAAAATATTTAATTGTCAAAAGTCAACTAAAAGTAAATTTGTCTGTAGAGCCCTGTTGTATTATTTAGATCATTTGGACTCATTTCTGTATTCTTTTTATCATATTTAACTGCATCTTCTTCACTTGTTTACATCCAATAATCTAAACTATAGAATAATCTAAATGATATTAATTATAGTGTCTCATCTTAGAAATTTAAACAAATAAAGAAACCTTATATACATGAGCACAAAAGTCTAAATAATCTAAATAATATTAATTATCAAGCCATATTTTACACAATAGCTAACAGCCCTGAGTAATATATATACACACACAGACGCACACACACTCACACACACACAAATTAGCGAGGATGGAGCAGAGGTAAAAGACTGGACTCAGGAATCGTATTACACAAGTTCAAATCCCAGTCAAAACCATAAAATTTACTTTCAGCTGTCTGAGGCTTGTTTACTCGGGAGAGTAGCTCATCTAGGTCTATGGGTAACACTGATTCCAAATACCCAGGTGGATGAGACCCGTCAGCTCAATGAGAGTATCTCATCTAGGTGAAGGGCAACACTGATTACAAAAGCCAAGGTATATAATGAACACGTAAAATGGCCTTGTGCCTAAATTGGGTTGGTGCTTGACCAAGTAGATATATCATTTAAGGGAAAGGCAACACTGATTACTAAAGCCCAGGGATATAATGAGCACATAAAAATAGCCCTGTGCCTAACTTGGGTTCGTGCTTGAAGTAGAAAAATTATTTGGGGAAAAGGCAACACTGATTACAATAGCCCAAGGATATAATAAACACGTAAAAACCGACCTTGTACCAAACTTGGGTTTTTGCTTGACTAAGTAGATATATCGCCTAGGTTACAAAAGCCCAGGGATATAATGACCCCTTAAAAAAACGGTTTTGTGCCTAACTTGGGTTTGTGCTTGACCAAGAAAAATATATCTAGGTGAAGGGCAACACTGATTACAAAAGCCCAGGGATATAATGAGCATGTGAAAATGGCCTTGTACCTAACTTGGATTTGTGAAGGACTAAGTAGATGTATCCAATTAGCAATGAACAGTAGAGTAGTGAGATGGAGTCTTTCAAAGGCCATCCCATCCATCAAGGAGATAAAATGGAATGTAATATCACTGCATTGGACAATTTCTGATGAGATATTTGATACTGGCATTGTTACGTACAATCATCCATATTTTTAATTACATCAATCATATCCAGGGCTCTACGGACAAATTTACCTTTAGTTGACCTTAGTTGACAACTAAATATTTTCATTTACTAGCCAAATAGAAACGTCACTCGCTAAACCATTTCACTCTAATGATTTGAATAAATCAATAACAGGACTCTATGGACAAATTTACATTTAGTTGACCTCTGACAACTAAATATTTTCATTTACTAGCCAAATAGAAAAGTCACTAGCCAAACCCATCTAATGTTATTTTACACTAATGATATGAATAAATCAATAGCAGGGCTCTACGGACAAATTTACATTTAGTTGACCTCTGACAACTAAATATTTTCATTTACTAGCCAAATAGAAAAGTTCCTAGCCAAACCTATCAAATGCTATTTCACTCTAATTCTATGAATAAACCAATAATTCAAAACTTAGTTACTGTTTAAAAAAACCATAATCCATTTCACTTTGAACTACTTTTTTATTCTTCTGCTTGTCATAAAAATTTGTTGAATTTCTTCAAATATTTTTTTTTTAACAGCCTTGTTAAAAAGAGTATATGATTCTATTTGTTATTCTATTAAACCTTTCATTGTTTAAAGAATTTGACTTTGCTAGGTTAATTAAAAGAAAAATAAAGATTGGAAAGACATTTTTCACTCAGTATTTGGAAGATTGTCGGTGGAAAAAAAAAACAGTCGCCAAAAGATAAGCGTTTTATTATTTTTAGTCGCCACTTGAAAAAATCAAGATTCTAGCATATTGATAGAGAGATGATAATAATGGTAAAATTAATGAGTCTTTCGAATCTGAATTATGTCTGTTCTGCTCAACAACTAGTTTGCCCTTCCGTTTGTGGCTTCAGAATATAATATGCTAGCCTTCAACCCTAGGGTAGATCAACTAGTATTCAGAGGGATTGTTGAGGGAAAATAGGCTGAAGTTGTAGGATTAAAACATTTTGGCTGGGGGAGGAGGGGTAATTTGTTTTGAGAATAATTGTCAAAATATTTCATTTGGTAAATTATTGTGATTTAAATATTTTAGTAATGCCCTTTGAACAGTGAGGGGAAAGTATATATATATATATAAAATATATATTTCTAGATAATATTAATAGAAAATAAGACAAATAGGAAAAATTTGTTTTTTTCTTTTAATATCTGGACATTACGTTTCGCTGTATAGAGCATTTTCAACTTATGAAATATAGGAGAAATTAAATAAAACATCTATCCTTGTTTATACAGCGAAATATGTCCAGATATTAGTTTTAAAAAAGTCAAATTTTTCCTATTTGTCTTATTTCCTATTAATATATATATATATATCTTCAAAAAGTGTTATTAAAAATAATTTTTATTCTTAATATTTTCTTTTCAATTTTTTCTTGTTTTCTAAGAAAATTTTTGTCCTGGGGTCCAGTATTTTTATATATTCTTCCAGTTATGGTCTAAATGTTTTCTGTCTTCTTTGACTATCTTTGGGCAGAAATTGGGAGTTTGGCTTTAAAAAAAAATTACAGCAGTTTTTTTTTTAGAAAGAAAAATAAATCTTGGAGAAAAAAAAAAGAAGGTTTTGGTGTTCCTTCAATACCACTAAAGATTGATTGATTTATTTGGGGTTTAATGACATATCAACCCCTTCTGGGTCATTTAATGCCAGTACCGTATTTTGTTTATGTTTGTTTGATTCTATTCTATTCTATGTTTCTAGTCTACGGTTGGTTTAGTTGTTATTCATTTGTTGGCTGTTTTTATTTTGTTTGTTTGATCTAGAGAAGTTTGAAGAGTTTTAATTCTTTTAAGTATTGTCTAATTTGGTGAGATTGGAATCTGCTCAATATTAACAGAATAAAGAAATGAAAGAACATTTTAAATGTTGAACCAATCAAAGAATACTAAAAATATCTTGATCTTTATCATTTCAAAAGAAAACAATCCTCAAGTAATAATCATGTTATGAAAGAATTATTTGAGAAGTGGAAAAGAAGAATTCACATGCACATCAATATAAACTAATCTAGAAAGATGAAAATTTGAAATGCCAAAGATTCATAAAGAAGTTGCCATATTATTCAAACAGGATTCCTTCAAAACTCAAACTGAATTTATCAATGACAGGATTTTAAATTCAATTGGATAAAAAAAAGATAAAAGCAATAAATGCCATTTTTCTTGTCATCTAAATAGCTTGTTATTTTTATTGTTATTATGTCATCTAAATAGCTTGTTATTTTTCTTGTTATTATGTCATTAAAATAGCTTGTTATTTTTATTACTATTCTGTCATTAAAATAGCTTGTTATTTTTATTACTATTCTGTCATTAAAATAGCTTGTTATTTTTTATTACTATTCTGTCATAATTTATTCTGTCATCTAAATAACTTATTGTTTTGTATGGAAAATCAATACAAAAAATAGCTTTGAAAAAAAAAAAAAGTTAGTTTGCATCATTATAATAATAATAATAGATGGAATTTATTTTAACCTCTATTTAATTTAAGATAAAAGAATATGAATTGATAATAAAATGCTGTTAAATATGCAATGAAAACACACAGAGAGAGAGAAAGAGAGAGAGAAAGAGAGAGAGATGGACTTACTGGTAAGCTTGCATAGAATATTGTATCCCAGAGGGCATGTTATTGGCAGACTCTCCAAACCTCTGGCTGGGTTGTAGAATGCCAGGATAAGATTCGTTTGGATTTGGAGGTCTTTGCTGTTGCTGCTGCTGCTGTTGTTGTTATTATTGTGGTGGTTGAAAAAGTTGAAAAAAAAAAAAAACATTTCTGAGTTATTTGATTTGTTTTTAAAATTCACTCTAGAATACAAATCTAATCAAAATTACGGAAAAGAAAAGAAACGTATCTATAATGAAAGACTGGATGCTTTTAAGAATTCACTTTTTTCTTTTTTTTTAACTGTTTGTGTGACTTTTTTTTGTTTTGTTTCAACCCAAAACAAAGTTATCTCCCTTGAACAGCTTTTTGGGTTAACTTTAAAACCTTTTTTCTTTTTTTTTTTCTTCTTCTCTTCCGTTTGGTATTTATGAGTTGACCTAGTTTTAAAAGAGGACATTGGGAATAATCATTGAAACATACTGAGCGAGGGAGGGAGTAGTCAGTCGCTACTGGCGCCCATAATTATGTGTGTGTGATGATGATAATGATGATGGGACACACACACACACGCTAACGCATATTTGATAAGAAGAAGCCAAATACTAAAAACTTTACAAGTTACGAACAGACACAGCACGTCACGTCATCATCGCCATCACCACCTCCACCAAACACAAATAAAGCAGAGAGAAGAAAGATATTAATGCTTTTTAAATATAGAAAAACAAAAATGAAAAATAAATTCAAACATCTTTTTCATTTTCTTTTCCATTGAAAGTCCTTTTCCCTCCCCCCTCTTCACAAGTTTGTAGGTCTTCTTTCTTTCTTCTGCTTTTCTTTTCTTCTTTCAATCCTAACTGATCGTGACTGACAAACCAATTAATTCAGTTACAATAGCAAACGAAATTCTTTCTTTTAATAGAAATTATTGCTTAGTTAATTTCTCATAGACAAAAAGAAAAATATTATTGAACATATTGGGCTAATTAATTACATACACGCACGCGTGGATTACATTGACAGACGGACCGACAGACCAGACCAGCAGCTGTGTAAAAAGATGAAAGTAAAATAACTTTCTTGAATGGAACCACAACAACATCTGGTCAAGGACAAGGACGAGACGACAATCGGGCGGACAACGGAACGGACAACAATGCAATTTTCCTCTTTTGCTACTGCTGCTGAGTGCTGCTGCCCGTGGCGTTATTTGGTTTGTTTTTTTTAATTCATAGTCAAATTCTTAACCAAATTTGAATGTTATTTTTTGATATCCTTGAGATGAGGTATGGTAAATTCTAGAAGTACTAATCGGACTATTCGTCCGAAACGTTGTAAAAGAGAGAATGAGTCCGTCCGTAGTCCGATTAGTACTTTTAAAATTTGAATCTGTAATTTTTTTTTAAAAGTACAACAATATCGTCATAAGTATTGTTGTTGTTTTTTTCAAATTTTAACAACAAAAAGCATCCAGAGGAACTTATACCTACTTTGAAAGCTAATTCAATAATTCAGCAGATGATCCATGAAATGTGATTTTGGAATAGAATCACCCGCCGCAGTCCGCACCATCAAGGGATAAGAAAATGTGCCCTTCTTGTGCGTTGTGCAATGTGATATGTGCACTCACATACAACCCAAAGTGGAAAGTAATAAATTGGATTTGTTTTTTTTTTCTTTAATGCAATTGCAATACCAAATAGATTTTGGGTTTTAATTTCCAAATTCCTAAAACCCAAATCGTCAAATAAAATCATTTGTTTTCTTAGTAAAATAAACTAAACTACTACTGTTAAATTTATTTTTATCATCATTATTCAATATAAAATGCTTGTTGAATTTTTCACAACTTGTAAAAATACCATTGAAAGATTTTTTTAAAACTTACTTTGAATATTTGTTAAATAAGTTTTCAAATTATTTTTTTTTAAATGGGTGTTTTTTAGGCTCCGCTGGTGCTCGCTCGTCTGCGTGCGCACACACACACACACCATCACACCAATGTGAAAATTAAAAAAAAAATGTTTGTTTTAAAGAAGATTCTTGCTGACTCATGAAAAAAATTGTTTCGACTAATGACGAATATTTTAAAGGATTATAATAGAAAAACTACAAATTTTACATCTTTTGTCATAATTTTTGTTATTGTTTTTTCTTAAATATGAACTAGCAGAACCTGTGGAAATTCCACAGTAGTTGAAATATCAGAAAGTAAATATAACTTTCTTAAATTTAAACAAATCCTGAGGAATAGTTTAAAAAATGCAAATTAATTGTTTAGAATTTGTTTAGATTCTTTTTATTAAAAAAACATTCATATCTAAAATATGATGAAAATAGTTTTAATGATTTTTAAAGAGTGACTTTAAAGGGAGGTAAGCCCAATGCTTTTGATGTAAGTGTGACACACAAAATAACACACACAGATATATAGATGAAAGAGATAAGAATACGTCAACTCCTTTTAAATATTTTTGTAGAAAGTAATACCTATGAGTAATTAAAAATAAATAAGTTGTTGTTGCACACACATGTATGTTACTATTAATTGAAATGGAAAAATAATGAGTATTTAATTTTTCTATCAAGCTTTGAGAAGGTAAGATGTTTAAAGAAACATTAAAATCCTCTCCTTCTCCTTTTATACTAATTGTTGTCATATATGAACAAAAAAAGCACCAACCATACTTGCAGATAGGTCTGATAAAAAATTAAATAAAACCCGTAAGAAATTCATCAAGTTCACTGTTTGCATAGCAAAGATAAATTTTAATTTCACCGTTAAAAACAACATATTGCATTTAACCAACTTTTAAGAGTAAGATACAAGTGAGTTGGGAGTTTTACGGCATATCAACTTTTTTTAGCTCATTTAATGCCGAGAACGATCATTATTGATAAATGTTACTTTTTGTCCACACTTAATTTTTTGAATAACACAAAGTGAGAATAATCATTGTGTTAATATCAAGTTAACAGAATGAACGGACTATCAGTACTTAGAACTGGGGTTCTCACCCAGAGTCCATGGATGGCTGCTAAATTGGGGGTCCACAATGATATTTTGGTGGACAATGAAGAAAATAAATTCATAATGGTTTTTATAATTAAAAATATAATTTCTACTGCAATTTTTGTTTGACGTGAAAAAAGCTGAAGTAAACATTCAAACAAATTAGTAAAGATTATTATCACTATAATTTTTATTATTATTACTAATTTTCATTAGAAAAAAAAAGGTTGATATGCCGTAAAACATCATTATTATAATTGATGTAGAATAATTTATTTGCATTAAATTAGTTTTCATATAAAAATAAAGCTTGATTATAAACTATTTCTTTGTTTAATAAAACCTCAAAATCTCTATTGGTAAAAAAAAATAAGTTTTATGACCAATAGTTATGAGGGGATCCACCAAGAAACAAAGAAAGAAAAAGGGTCCATGGATAAAAAAAGGTTGAGAACCACGGACTTAGAAGATTTTTTAAACCTTTTGTGTTTACTGTTAAATATATTATGCTTGTGCATGATATTCTAAAACTAAAAGTCCTTTCCTTTCCTGACCAAGTGTAGAAGAAGAAGACATATTTCTTGATTGTGATGAGAATTCTGACTTTAGAAAGCAGTTAGTTTCATTGGCATCAACAAACAAAGTGGAAATATCTACTTGATCAAGCACAAACCCAAGTTAGGCACAAGGCCAGTTTTATGTGCTCATTATATCTCTTAGCTTTTGTAATCAGTGTTATCCTTACACTTAGATGAGTTTCACTCCCAAGTTTACAAGCCTTATCTGCCTGAGACAGCTGAAAGTGAATGTAATGTTTTTGACTGGGATTTGAACTCCTGTCATAAGATTCCAGAGTCCAGTAGATGGCAGTGTGCCTATTTTCGGCTAGCCAAGCATACATTCGTGTGTTGATTTGGCTCTCCTAACCTAGAGTACAGCCAAGCATCTTTACCCAGGAATCTTCCAGCCAGTTCATTAGTCATGGCCGTACAGGGAACAGACTGATGCTTTTTTTTTTCCCTCACTTTGTAAACATTTCTTGTGTGAACCTTGGGTCCTAAAACTAAGGATAAGGATGGGGACAAGAAAAATCCAAAGAAAATTAGTTCAATGGAAATCAAACAGGAGATGATATCAAAGCATGAACAAGGAGTAAGAATCATTTCTTTTAATTTAAATGGGAATAATTGCTTAGAGATAGGATTTTTCTTTTTTCAAGATACAATGGCAGTCATAGAATGAATTAAATTTGTATCTCAAAGTGTCATTGAATTTGGAAAGGCTGAATTTCTGAGATCTAAATGAAAGAGGTCTGGAGTTTGTGGGTGTGGGTCTCCAGACATTCCCCAACAGATGTCTCAGAAATATTCTAAACATCAGATGGCCAGAGACTCTCATCTCCAATGAACAACTGTGGGACAGAACCAACCAAACCCCAAAGGAGACAGATATCAAGAAACGGAACTGGATTGGCCACACCTTGCAGAAGGAAGCCTACATATAACATCACCAGGCAGGCCCTTGAATGGAACTGGATTGGCCACACCTTGCAGAAGGAAACCTACATCCAACATCACCAGCCAGGCCCTTGAATGGAACCCGCAAGGCAAGTATAAAGTTGGTTGCCCGAGGCAGACATGGAAAATAAGCACTGAGGCCGAGTCCAGGGCTGCCAGTAAGACATGGGCCAAGGTAAAGAGGATCAGCCAGAACTGAGTCCATTGGAGGAGCATCGTTGCAGTCCTATGTTCCTCAAGGAATAAATAGGAAGAAGATTCGTTACTTCTCTGCCTTCAAGATTAAATCTGTAATATGCAAAAGATTGCCATTTCATATCTTATTGGTTAAACGATATATGCCTATAAAACATCACAGAATCAAGGTTTTTTTTTTTTTACCCTTAAATTTATTTCTAAATTAAACTGCCACCAAAACATTACTATTAAGTGGATTTCTTTTTCTTTTACTGTAATTAGAATAATTTTTCTTTAATTGTATTTGTGACAATTATTCATTCTAACATTTTTAGATATAATAGTCTACTGGGGAAGTCCACTTGGGACAGTGGATAGGCAGTTGGACGTTGGAATTGTAATTGAGATAATTTCATTAAAAGTATGACACAGGAGCGCCACTTTGGGCAGTGGGTAGGCAACCAGACTTCGGAATCATAATACCAGAGTTCAAATCCCAGTCGTTTCGTCTACGTTCACATTTGGACTAATACACTTGGGTAAGGTATGAAACCCACATTGTGTTATTCAAAAAACTATGCATGGATAAAAAAAAAAGTTTATCAAAAATGATTATCAGCATTAAATAACCTAAAAAGGTTGATATGCCATAAAACAAAAACAAATAAACCCCTACTAATGCATTGAAAAAATTAACATTTTGTAACCCCTATTTTACAATGACAAATAGTAGCTGCAATAAAATCCCACGGAGGCAGATGCAAATATTTGGCCTGTTTCTGTCATATTTAAACAGTCACATCAGATTAAACCATTTTTCTGCATAACCCTGCTTTTGGATGTTTCTTTATCCTTATTCTTAATCCAGAGTTTTAGAAGGAAAAACGTTTCACCTCTTTGGACATTCCTTCACACCTCCAAGGAATAAAATAGGCAGCAAAGGTGGAGCAGTGATAAAAGTTTGGACTCTGGATTTGTATTATTACAGGAGTCCAAATCCCAGTCAAAACCATTTCTTTCACTTTCAGCTGACTTGGGCAGATGAGGCTTGTTAACTTGGGAGAGTAACTCATCAAGGTGTAAGGTTAACATGGATTCCAAAATTCTGGGTAGGTGAAACCTGTCAACTTAATGAGAGTAACTCATCTAGGTGAAGGGCAACACTGATTACAAAAGCTCAGGGATATAATGAGCACTGGCCTTGTGCCTAACTTGGGTCGGTGCTTGATCACTAAGTAGTTATATCAAAAGAATGGAATATATAGAATTCTTGGTTATATTGCCTTCTGTTATTGATTTGTTTCCAAAGAGTGGAGAGAGTTACTTCTAATATCAAGGATTATTTTATTCTTTACAACTTTTCAGCCAAGCCTTGATAGCAAACCATGCTACGCATTTAGGGGGTGCTGTGTGTTCAGGCTGGCTGCCTTTTGACGCTATGCGTTCAGGGGTGCCATCTTTTGATGTTTTATCTGATTGTTTGGAGCTAATGTCACCTTTTTAATTGGTTGGTTGTTTTTGTTTTACAGAATATCAACCCTTTTCAGATTGAAATATTATAAAGAAATAATTTGATGAAATTTTCAAGATGATGTTTATATATCTAAAAGTTGTGTTTCTACCTTTAGACAAACACTGGTGGTATCATTTTATGTCATACCCAGGGTGCTTCTTTCAACATACTAAAGTAATAATTTCTGTGGAATCCTATTAAAGACTGCCCTTGATTTACTCTTTATGTGTATTGGTGTAATTACTTATGGCTTTTGCTCCATCTTGATTCATTTTCTCTCTCATTCGCTTTGTGTCTCTCAATGCTTTCATTTGAAATATACATAGGTTTCCTTCTCTTTTTATAATCTATCACTTTAACAATTGCAAGCTGATTAAGTCTTTATTCTGGTTAAACCAACATTAAGACATCACATAAATTGGAACTATCTATCAGTATGCATAGTTTTATAGTAAATGGGAGTTGTAATTTAGGCATTGTAGGAAATGTTCACATATAATAAAAATTGAACAAAGTGAAGTATCACATTTTTCATTTTTATTCTTGTCTTTTAAAATCTATTGTAAAAAAAAATATTGCTAAACATGCTGTATGAGGATGCTCTGTCTTCTGGGAGAGTGTGACCAGACACAAATTAAAAATATCCAAAGGAGTTCCTAACCTTTACCATAAATTACCATATAAACCTTGTTTATTTTTTTTTAATATTGAATTCTTAATCAGAGAATTTGGTATTTAAGAAAATCTTTTATTCTTAAAACTTTCAAGAGCCATTCTATAAAAAAAATAATCTTTGTTTGAGAAATGCTTTATAAAAAGTGTTTAAATTTAATTAAAAATTTATTCACATTGCAAACTTTATATAAAGTAAAATTTTAAAGGAAATCCCAATTTCTTTCTGCCATACTGTCAAGTCACATTGGAGACACCTGTTCCTGTCAGATCAAGTTAAGCAGCGTCGAGCGTGGTCGGTACTTAGACAGGTGATCATTTTTTAATACCATGTACCATACCTTGCGCCAGGACGTGGAAATACCCAGGTTAGTGCCTGGTGGCGCAGTTAAGCAGGTAGATGCACCCTTAGTCTTTGTTCAGACAGATATCTAGAAGGTAAACTCAGAAGTAAAACCTGAGGTCTTCCCTTAATTGGGATATATATGCGGCTGGGAATTGTCTGTGAATTTCATATTCCCAGAAAACTTGCCAATGAATGTGTGGGTTCAATGGTTGAGACGGCTTAACCCGCAAAGGTCAGTATGCCGACCACACCCACACACAATTTCTTTCTTCCGCAATAGAATTGATTTTAGTCATGGTTTGTAAACAAATTATATTTGCTTCAAATCAAGATTTACATTCCAAGGATTGAAAACCTTATTAGAGTCAATTAAAAAGGGATATATCCACTTGGTTCAGCTAGCACCGAGCCAAGTTAGGCACAAGGCCAGTTTTACATGCTCATTATTTCTCGGGGATTTTCTGTAATCAGCGTTGCCCTTAGCTAGATGAGTTACTCTCATTGAGTAGACGGGTTTTTGGAATCAATGTTATCCTCACACCTAGATGAGTTACTCTCCTGAGTTAACGAGCCTTGTCTGAGGCAGCTGAAAGTAAATGTAATATAATATGATTCCAGAGTCCAAGCTTTTACCACTGTTCCACTCTCGCTGCCCTATGTGAAATGAAATTGAATCCATTTGAAATAATTCACTTTGTGTCATAAAAAGTTGTAAACCTAAAAATCATGTTTCTCTTTC
>JAYKTE010191529.1:0-12535 GCA_036873565.1 Xipholeptos notoides | reverse complement strand
AGCAGTTCCAAGAAGAGTGGATGAGGCTACACAAGCTTTCACCACTGTAAAAAAATATCTGTCTGGGTGTTAGTCTGATGGCCATACGTTGTTTCATGACACTCATACGTCGAAATCAGCAAGATGGCCTCATCATATATATTTCTGTGGCCAAATAGCGGTTAACTCCAACTGAGAAGCCAATTGGGTCTTAACACTTAAAATAAAATTATGAGTTTCCCCCACACACACATACACATACACTAACACATAAAAAATAGAATTCCATTAAAATAGCAAGCAATAGTTTCTTCCAACAAAATCATTAAGACAATGACCATGACATTTTAAAAGGAGCAAAGCAAAATTTGGACGACAGGGCCAAATGGTTAAATCATTATAGATTTTAATTTTTAATAAGAGAAAAATATAGGCAAACAAATTCTAGTTATCCCTGACATACATACTATTTTCAAGCGCAGATGTTGCGCATTTGAGTGAATCTAACCATAACAACGCAAGCTTTAATAAAATCATTATTGATTTTAGTGAATGGTGTCGCAGTAAATTAAAACCTGCATTGTAATTGGTTCGATTTTGGGACACACCTAGACAGAATTTCAGCAGATTAAGATTGAAATAACGAATAATGCAATTAACTGGAAAATTCTCATGATTTTATATACAATCTATAAAGTACGCCCACCACTTTTACACGCCATGAAGAGTGATTTTCCCCTGTTAACATGGTTTTATAAAGGACCTAGGATATTTTATGAAAAATCAATGATTAACAGGAAATTATCAGACAAGCATTTTAAAACTGGAAATTAGACCACCAAACAAATAAGTCAAGCAATATAATATGGCTTAATATATTACGACAATGATTTATGTGCAATCTAATACATACTTAAACATACTAAAAGTTATTCTATTTCACTATATCTAGTAAAAATATATTTGCACAAATCATGACACGGTTTGTAAAAGAATGTCTATTTTTTTATCACATTGTAATTTTCCTATTGGCAAAACTATTATATTTGCTTCTATTTATATACGTATGTTTATGTATAATCCTGCTTTAAATCTACTGTTATAAAAACGTAAAAAATATTCGAATTAATAGACAAGACATTTTAGGATTTAATAAGATTTTCATTGTTAAAATGTAGTAGCAATTGCGATTATACTTTTAATCAAATTTCAAAAATGTTGAATAAGAATATTGGATGTTCAATATCCCGATTTTTTACTTATAATATTCATAAGAACCTAACATTATGTATGAATGGAACTTTGACTGATCGAGTATCTGTGTGTGTGTATGTAATTACGTTCTCTATGGACTCCGAAACACCTCGGGGATTTTCTTGAGAACTTACATAGAAAGAGTTCATGTATCTGAGAGTGTTCTTACCTAGGTTTTGCCACAAAGTACCACCAAAAATTTTCGAAAATCGATAAACGAAAATATTAGCTTTAATAAAAAATAGACAACGCCCGGTGGTGATTCCTTTCCTTTAGGCAGAGGGACAATAAGTCTCTCCTGGCACTCCAGTATATCTGGATATCTTGCAATCCGTGACTACAAGCACCCCTCCTCCCAATTCAGTTTATATAATTTCTTAAATTTTTTTTAAATTAATACTTTTTGGGTTATGGGTGAAGTGGGCTGTAATAGGTCTATACTTTTATTGATTCCAATATCCTGAAGTCCTCCCCCCAGGTCCATTGAGATTATTCTTAATGCTCTAATGGTGATTGTTGTAATTTTTATATATATGTTTCCTTCCCTGCCGGATTTTAGTTTCCAGGATCCAATTCTTTTTTTATCATCTAAACTGTCTTTAAAAGTGCAGTGGTCTGTATGATGTTCATTTTGCCGTTGATCCCAATGACATGTTGTCTTCCAATTAGGTCATCTGGGATTATTCCTAATGGTCCTATAATAATTGGTGTTACCGTTGTTTTCTCATTCTATATTTTCCTTAGTTCCTTCGCTAATTTCTGGTATTTGCTGATTTTTTCCGTTTCTTTGGTTTCTACCCTGTGGTCCACCCGTACTACAATGTTTACTATTTTGTAGTTCTTACTATTTTTGTCGTTGATTACCAGGTCTGTTCTTTTTGTCTGTATCGGTCTATTTGTTTGAATATGAAAGTTCAAAAGGATTTTGTGGGTTTCATTTTCTTGCACAGCTTTAAGTTTGTGCATACACCATTTTACCGAGTGTTTTAGTTGATACTTTTTGCAAATATTCCAGTGAATTATTTATTCTATCCTGTCAAGCCTGTTTTTAAATTCCTTCTGTGAAAGTTTAGACCATTCGCTTAAGATGTGAGTGAATGTTTTCTCTTGCTATCATCATAATCTGCATTTGCTATTCTCCTGACTTTAGTTGATCATTGCGTTTATATAATTGGTGCGTAGTGAACTCTCATGTTCAGCAATTTGTGGTGATTTGGTTTCTTTAGTCAGGTATCTTTTCTCAAGCCATCTCCATGTGTTGGTGTCCGCAACTTCTTTAATATGTCCGAAGTGTTCTCCATGAAGTGGTTTTGTTTCCTATTTTAGTTTTTTTTTAATTATTGGTTCAGTTTCCTTTTGGTTTTTGTTCACTAGACTTTGCCGCTTTGATAATTCTTTCTGGATATTCTTGGGTGTATTCCTTTAGTTGTTCTGAAGCTTTGGTCCCAGTTTCTTCAATATTTAAAAATCCACGTCCTTGCCGCTTTTTCTTTACGTAGAGTATGTACACATTGTCTTTTGGATCTAGTGCCTCGGGCATGGTCATTAGTTTTCTTGTTCTTTGATCTAAGTTTCTCAATTCTTTTTTTGTCCATCCGAGGAAGAGTTCAGAGTATATGAGCAACGGCACTGCCCAGGTGTTCATTCCTTTGATGAGGTTTCTTGCATTTAATTTGGTTTCCAATTGTTTCCTTGTTCTTCTTAAGTATTCGGTGCTTATAATATCCTTCATTTCCGTTTGTTTAATAGTTTCAACTTCTGCAATTCCAAGATATCTATAATTATTTTGTCTATCAATTCATTGTATGGTTTCCTTATCTGGCAATTTTATTCCATTTAATTTCACGGTTTTGCTCGTTTTATGTTAAACATCACGTAAATATTAATCCCAAATTTTATACCCATATCCTAGCTGAATATCTCTTTTGTGTTTGTAAGGGATTCCATTTCTTTTCATTGTTTCCAAATAGTTTAATATCATCCATGTAAAGTAGGTTGTTCACTTTTTTATCTTTACTTAGAGAAATGATGTACTGTGTTACATTTCCTCAAAACTTTTGTTAATGGGATCATTTTGATGAACAGTAGGGATGACAGTGAATCTTCTTGGAAAATACCCCGTTTGATGTTAATTTATTCAATGTGGTGTCTATCTACTGTAATGAGTAGTCTTAATTTTCCATAGCCCTTTATGAAATAGAATGCGTATCTTGAAGATCTTAAGCATTTTTAGGTGTTCAATAATCTAGGATTGTGACACGGTGCCATCGTGATACTGAGACCAAAGCTTTAGTAAAATCTTAAAAGTATGACCAATTTATCTAAAATAAAATTGCCCGGCAAGCAATATATATATATATATCATCATTGATAGAAGCCTTCAGTATGTTGGAGCATAGTTGCATTTTATGAGTAGAGGGACCGAAATGCGCCTTTTTGCTGAAGGGGACAATTTTGCTAAGTACGGCACAGTATATAATATTCTGAAAACTAGATAAAATGTTTTTTACTCTCCAATGGCTAACGACGCCGCCTGGCACGATGTCTTGCTGTCAAAAGTTTTATTGAATGCATTACTCCCAGCTGGCAAATTATGGTCCCAACTCCAAACGAATTTGGGATGAGGAAGGTACCAATACTGTGAAACAATCTAAAGTAGGAAAATATTTCTGAGTCTTAAATTACTGACTTTACTGTTTTCTTTTAAAGCGGCGGCGGCGGCGGCGGCTCATCATCATCATCATCATCATCATCATCATCGTCATCATCATCATCATCATCATCATTAGCATTGTCATCATCATCGTCTTCATCGTCCTCATAATCATCACCATCATAATAATAATCGTCATCATCATCGTCATCATTCATCACTATACTTTTTCTGAGATTTTCCACACTAACATTATCATGATTAAGCATTAGTAGCATCCGCATCATCACTATTATAAACATCAAAAGTCTTTATTAGGATAAATATATTCACCCTCTCTCCACCAGCAGCAGCAGCAGCACCACCACCACAACCATCGCTGCCACCGCCACTGCCGGCATCATCATCATCATCATCATCATCATCATCATCCCAACAATCATCATCCGAACATTCACCACCACCATCATCATCATCATAGACTCCGAAACTTGCAATTTTTCGTGTTCTCTGGTATTTCCATGCAATTATTTGAATTCTTTCTTTTCGCTCTGTTCCCAAGAGATAGGTAGCGAATTAATGTTGTACTTCGTGCACGAATAAATAGAACAAACGTGTCAGCAAAAGAACGACTCCATAGATGAATAAAATAAAATTGTCATACTTTAGTTGATAATGATAATAATATATATAACCTCCTTACTACCCTTAAGATAACTATTTACCTATTTAAAATCATTAAAGCTATTCTTTCCAAAAGTTTTCAAAACAGTTTACGGTTTAAAATTGTCTATTTTATTCTATAATTAAAAACAAATAAAGGTCATGAAAAATTCACCTTTTACAGAATACAGCACTCATGAAAACTGCTGACATAATCAGGAAAGTGACGGAACCCAAAAAAATGGAAAGCAAAAGAGAGAAGGATAAAAATGATAGAGTAGAGGAGCTGGCAGTCGCTGCCTGCAAGAACTGCTAAAGTGCTAGAAAAGACTTATTGTCACACTGCCTTCAGAAGGCACGACAAGGTGTTGGCGGAATCTAGATTCGGCGGCTGACCCCGGGTGTGAAAGATAGAGATATTAGGGTGAAAGCCCGAGAAAAAGTGGCACCGTGCCGTATTTGACTGGGATGGAGCGGATTCTACTGGATAATTACGGGGAAACCCATTGTCACTCTGACTCCAGTAAAAAAACCATGTCACTGGCAGCATACAAATGTTAAATGTGCCTTATGTTCGAATATGATAATAATAATACAAGAAACCGTCCTAAAAGACCTGGCGAAGAGAGTACACAAAATCGGCATTGAAGGAAAAATGCACCTTTTACAGACTATGGCGCTCATAAAACTGCTGACATAATCAGAAAAGTATTGGACCATGAAAATTGAACCCAACAAAATGGAAAGTGAACTGAGGAAGGATAAAAAAATGATCGTAGGGAGGAGGAGCCTACCGTTGCCTACTTTAAGGTGTTCTAATGTGCCAGATGAGAATTATTTTCACGCTACTTTTGGAAGGCACCACCAGGTGTTGGCAGAAACTACATTTTACTGATCCCCAGTGTGAGAGCTGGATACAGTAGAGTGAAGGCCCGAGGTGAAGTAGCACCAAACTGTCTTTGACTTGGATGGAGCGGAGGCTGCTGGAGACTTGCCGTCACTCTGACTCCAGTGATAACAGTCAAGAAGGCCTGCAACTGCTACGTGAGACCGGCGTGAGAACTCAATAATAATAATAATAATGATAATAATAGTAATAATAAGTAGAAGAATAAACTAAAACCAGGAAAAAGAAGAAAAAAAAACACAAGCAATACATACACGACAGACCGAGATGGAGGGCTTGCGGTCACTGACCTAAAGGAATCTAGATATCCAAAATAGATTTATTATCACTCTGCCTTCATGAATCACAACTAGTAAGAAAAGACTATACTAATAGCGGGTGTGGGAACTAGATGCAGAAATGTAACACCCAAAAGGGTAATGGCACCAAATAGTTTTGAATGGAGCTGAACATACTGAAGCTTATTGTCACTCTGACTCCAACAAAAGCTACTGTTGGCTAGGTGTGCTAGTAATTAGTCATCGGTGTACGATCTCAAACTGATAATAATAATAACATACTACGGTGTGGATAAGTTCCCATTGTTTCCAAGATATTAAACTTTATTTTGTATTCAGAGTTTTCCAGATGTTATTCTCATGTTAATTGCAATTCTCGACTCTATTCATGTTGGAAATAACTAATCACGAATTACAAGATTTAACATTTAAACGCAGTAATGGTTTACTGAAGCAGATCTGTCTATCTCCTTAGATTGAATATAAGATTCAGTTTGAACTTCCATGAAGGCTCTCGATTACAAACTCAAGGTTTTAAATTTGGTATATTTAGGCAGAATTTTATTTATTATACATGTTCGTTGAAGAGAACTTTTCAGGATTTTTCTTTCCATTTTCTCTTGTTTTCGAATGAAGGCTTTTGTTTTTGCGTCAAGTGTTTTTATGTAGTCACTCTGTCATCCAAATGTTTTCGGTCCTCATGAACCATCCTCAAGGTGACTGTTAAGCATTTTAGTCCTCGGATTGAAACACGACCAATAGAAGAGCGGACCTACATCAGTCGAAAATAATAATAAGAAGAATAAATATAAAAAGAAAAGATTGAAAACGCTACATACAAACCAAGACTAATCTCCAAGATTTTCGAAGGATTATTTAAAACTTTATTGTCTTTTAATTCGAAATTTTTATTTTGTCTAAACAAAGATATTGTTTTCCTTTATTTCTACTTTTATTTATGTCAGAAGAACCATATCGACATTATTTAATACAGAGCTTGGAAAAATCAAATATTTTTGTTAAATCTTATTGCCCTTTAGATTTCTGGCAAAGCAATAAGCTATAGCAGCTTTTAAAAAGTTTAAAAATCTCTGCTATCGATCTTTGTGAAAACATTCATATAGTAGACACATATTGACGCAGGAAGTTTGTTACCAATAGCAAAATAGCTCAACAAAAGCCATGAATATTTATTTGAGACATGTAAAATTTAAAGAAAATTTCCTATAATCAATGGTTTCAAAGGAGTGTTAAAATAATTGTTAAATAAAATATAAAAGTAGTAAAAACTTGTCAAGCTGTAAAATTTGTAAGTCTATTCCATAAAAGTAAACACTTTAAGTAGCATTATTTTTCAAAACCTTTGAGATGAGATATGATGAACTCTAAAAGTATTAATCGGACTATTTCTTCATTCTTAATAAACGTTGTGAGAAAGAAAATATTATGGATGAGTAAAATAGTCGGATTAATAATTCTAGAACTTTAAAAGATACTTTAAATATCATCAAAATATTATTAAAAATATTGAAAATATAATTTAAAATGTTAGAAATATCATTAAAAAGATTTAGAATATCATTAAGATGTCATTAATATATCATTATAAATATTTAAAATATCATTCAATATATTAAATATAATTAAAATATTAAACATATCAATAAAATATCATTACAATATCTTTAATTATTACAAAATATCATTAAAAAATATCTTTAAATATTAAAAGAATATTAAAAATATCATCAAAAATATCAATAAAAACATGTTTTAAAACACTATAAAAATGTACCGTAACTTTTACTTGCCCCATGTCTGGTGCATTTTGAAATTCATTTAAGTCATTCTAAGTATTATGACATAAGGTTGTGAACCATGAATTCGTTTACATGAACCAGCATTTCTTTCACAAGATATTTAGCCATACATACAAGAAGAGGATTAAATCTAGCTGAACATCGAACGTAAGCCAATACAATGACAAAACCACTGGATGTCTCATTTCAGCATTAAAAGTAATTAATAGTGTGGTGATGATGGTTTGGAAAAGGAGGAAGAGAGTAGTGATGTATAGCAAATTTGTTGAGTGATTAAAACACAAGAATGAGTGGAAGGTGGCTTGAGAGTATGAGGTTTTGCGGTGGTGTGTATTTCGGTGGGGTGGAAATCAATAATAAATTGTGAAGGAAAGAAGTATCGAAAATCTACTTCACAAGAACAAGAGACGAGAGACGCCATTGGTCACTGGGGAAATAGCACTAAAAGCGTAAAGCGAATTAAAATAAAAAATTCACAGTTAGTTACCTTCTGCAGGCAAAATTGGTTTCTTGTTTTAATTCCAAATGGAATTAGTTTATCCTTGACCCGTTGGATCACACTAAGTAGTACTATTTCTTTCCTCTGTGGTTTTATACAAATCTTCAGAAACCAGTGTGCACATATACAAATGACCTATTATATAAATTGAAATGTGTATGTGTATATGTATGTGTGTATGTGTGTGTGCGTGCATTCACTCCCTATAGACTCCAAAACGGACAAACCAATTTTCTTGAAAATTTGCACAAAGATACTTCGTGTATCTTGGAGTTAAATAGACGGACAGAACGTTCTTTAAATTTTTTACTTCATTGTTTCCTCCATTCCTAATTCCTAAAATTGTTATAGTTATGTTTTCTCCATTTCATTCTTTATCCTGTCAATGTATTTTTTATAACTTCGTTGTCTTATTGCACTATAATATTCATCTTGTTTGGTTGACTATAGTGTTCCAGAAATTTTCTCAATAAACCATCAGAGTTAATTAGTATACCGGTTTGCATGACACAGCTACTAATACTATTGTTACATGCATTATGCAAACATTCCAACTACTATTTCTATTACTACCATTTATTCTACCATTTATACTCTCTTTTTCATTCGATAAAAATTATACTAGATATTAAATGGTATCTCATGAGAGATTACTGGTTCTTTGAATATTTTTAAATTATAATCATTAACAATTAGTAGCTCTCACGGGTCCAACTTCTTTTTATTACACTCTTTGTAAAGTGTGAAGAAAAGGATTTAATTATTATTTCTCTTGGTACACCTCATGTTATGAATACACTAAACATCCTGTTTGAGCTGCAGCAAAAAAAAAATTGATTAACTATTACCCCTCGAGTTCTCTTAAAAATAAATAGCATGTGTAAGATTTCTTTTTTTAAAGCATATCAAATGTTGGCATTTCTATTTTTTGTTTCTGTTTAAAACAGATATATATACATACTGTTTTATGTATTTATAGTATTTTAACATTTTCTTTATAATTATTGAAAATGCTATGTGATATTTTCTTAGTGTGGTTACTTAACAGTGAACAAAAACATTCAAAACAGTATAACATTACAAGTTTTGACTTTATGATAACTGCACAAACGTAAGTGCTGTATCCTTCAGACAAAAAATCCTACCAGCCAAATACCCGTCTAATTAAGAAAGAAAATAAGTTTGAAATAATAAAAAAGAATAAGAGAATATTAAATGAATTATAGGTATATCTAAATATAGTTTATTTTTACCATTTCTTTAGCTAGGGATTTCATTTCTTAAATAGATTGTTTAACTTAAAAGGTTTTAATAATTGAATTAATGAATTTATAAAATCAATCGTGATTTGAAGTAACTTTTCAATGAAAGCATTTCCTTACATTTTCAAAAGAGATAATATAAACCCATAATGTAATTGATTTTAATAGTTTTAACGGAAAATTCAGAGTATTTGTGGTATTTGACGTAAGATCCTTTTCCTTTATGATATTTAAAAATAACATTCCCAAACCATTAAAAGAACTAAACGTATTATAAAATCATATTATCAAGACATATATTATACCGGATTAATAATTGAAAATCAAAGCTTCTATTTCTATAATTGAAAAATTATCCAGTTGTGTTATAAGTATCTTTTGACCAGTATAGTGCTAACTTTAAAGTTCAAAGATGATCATTATATGTACTCTACAGACATCCTTTAAGGAGACAGGAAATATAATGACATAATTTCTTGTTGGTCATTTATTTTTTAGATTAAATAAAATAACTGTTTGTAGGACGTTATTTTTATCTTTAAGAAAATAACCCAGTATCATATATAAGTCCCTAACCTATTAATTAAGTAGTCAAACTAGCCTCATGCCACATAGAAGGAGTAAGGAAAACAAATAAAAGGGATCATATAAGAAAAAGATGCGAAAAATAAACTCAAGTTAAAATGAATTGGACGTAGAAGAAAAACAAGAAGTAAGAAACCGGGGTAAAATATAGACACCCCACTTTAAAAAACCTAAAGACTTCTAAGAAAAAAAAAAAAATACAGAAAGAAATGAAGAACAACAAAGAACTAAGAACGAAGATCCAAGAACGAAAAACAAAACTAATTTAGTGAAAGAAAAAGAAAAATTACTGCAGCTGTTGAAGGGTGAAGCGCGTGGCAGTTGGATAAGCCTGTGGGAATTTCCGATCCCAAATCACTTCTCAAATCACTTAAAGACAACATCTGCCATTTTGTTTAGTTGTGACTTCTTAAAAAGAAAACTTTGCCCACGGGAGAAGAATTCTGTTTTGTTGCTCGTGCGAGACTTACCATTTACGACCAAATTCTTTAACCCCTAGAAACCCTCAGGTTCTCAGCTCTTGATTTTCTTTCTCATCTCGACGCCGATATACAAGGTCCAGTTGCAAAGTAACAGGTGAAACCGTTGTTTACGTCTGTTCCATGTGTAACATTCAAAAGGAATAAATCAAATGCGTGTCGAAAATATTTTTGTCTTTATTTGCTTTGCAGTTTTATTTGAGCTTCAAGTTCTTACGTGCTCTGCCGTATCTTAAAAAGTAAAATAATAATAATAATTTTGAAACTATTAATGCATTTGAAAGTAACTGAACCGACTTTCTGAACATTAAACATAATCATTTTGGTTCTAAAACCCTTAAGAAATCATTGGCCAGCCAAAAATAGATCAAATCACAAAAAGTACAATTGAACAAAATTCGAAGCTGTAAGAATTTATTCTGCCAGTTAAGCACAAATTACATGTTTGCGAGCCGGACAGTCCAGAAAGAGTTTGGGACGCCGAACGGAGTCGAATGATGATTAAACCATCAAATCTGCAAAGAAGGCAGCCTCATCAATAAAGACCACATAAAATTAATTTTAAATGTATTTATCGATGCAAGTTCTAATAGTTGTAAAAGTAATAAAAGCTATGATTTAAAAAAAAATAAATATGAGGTAATAGATTTGGATTTCTCGTGATTGTTGAAATATAAAATAGTAGTTACTAAATCTATACAAAAATGGTAATTGGATTATTCTTATAAAGTCGCATATGAATTCAAAATCATTTTAAAATTTTCATTTTCTAAAATATCTTGTTTAAACTTCAAAAATTACACGAGAATATTCTCTTAACTTATGTTGTCTTTGAATCAATTTCGTGGTTTACATTCAAGTCTTTCCAGGAATTTCATAATTGAACAGGTGTGGGAGCATCCTGGAATTTTTTATCTATAATCTCATGTTTGGTCTAATCTAAAATCGTTTAATTCAAAACCAAAAACTCTTGGAACATTTTAGTACAGAGAAATGAATGAACAGAGAAACAGACGTTATACAATGTATACGAGAGCCGTTCCAAATGTAATGAAAAATATTTTTAAAGTTAGTTTTTTAAAAGTTGAAGAGGTATAAAAAAAAGGAGTGGTACCTATAAAATGATCGAACTTTTTGTCTCAGAATTTATCTTTCTACACAGTTATTGCCATTCTTAAGTACCTTTTGTCAGCGATGAACAAAGCGGCTGATTTTTGCGCGCTTTTTCACTCAAATCTATTTCATCACTCTGAAATCAACGAAAGTATCTCCTAACTGTGCTGACATCAACTGCAGTGGCTTCATAAATCTTTCCGGTCAATGTTGATCGGTCATTTTTTTTTCTGCATGGAGGAATTCAATGATGTACCTCAATGATGCCCATTAATGATGTATCTCTGCTTCTGATTCACGTCCATAACAGGGTTTGATTTATTAGATTTTTATCCCGTCAATATTTGCAGCAGAAAAATGAAATTTTTAAGTTATGGATACATAAGTTAAATTAGCATAACAGTATAATTTGCAATGATTTTTTATCCATTCGGGCATAATACATGAATAGGAGGCATTACTTTTGGAACGACCTTCGTATATAAATGTAATTTGTTTACATTAGTTTAGATGACACAATAAAAATATGTATAGATCTGTGATCTATATTTTTCACTGTTATCATCATCGATTTTGATGACATCAAAATCATCATCATCATCATCCTCACCAACACTTTTTTTTTTCAGAAGGTGTGCAAACTATTAATGACCACTGGTTTTCTCTGGAGCGAAAAACTTAAGAATATCAGACTCCAGTACTAATTACGCCGTTCAAGTGCAATTCAATAATTTGCGATTCTTCTAAGGATATGTAACTGTAGTTGTTATTAGTTGGCACTTTTCTTTACTCTGCCATTTGTCCATCGCAATAATCTCTTCTTGAAGCTCTGTACACTTCCAAGACTCAAACACTCTCTCTCCTCTGTGTCCGCTTCACACCCCCACCATTAGCAGAGTCTTTCGACTCTGCCAACGCCTGGTGTAGATTCCTGAAGGCAGAGTGACAATAAGTTTCCTCTGGCCATCCAGTATATCTGGTTACCTTGCGGCCCGTGACTTAAAGCCCTCTTTCTCTCCCACAACCAGTTATATATATATATA
>JAYKTE010191418.1:0-12535 GCA_036873565.1 Xipholeptos notoides | reverse complement strand
TCATATATACACTTCTCACAGGCTATATAATACTCAATGTATGTGCATTACAGTTCAAAAGTTAGAGGCAACAACTGATGTTCTATTTTTATGAAATTATTTTTTAATCCTATTTAAAGGAAAGTTTTATTTACAAGGTCTCTTGTTAAAAGATTCTGTTTACTATTACTTACCTGAAATCAAAAAGTGTTCAAATTATGATGCAAATATAAAATCCATTTCTTTGTATTTTTTTTTTTTTTGGGCAATCTGGTTAAATTAACAATTAAAAATCAAAACCATAATTTTGTGTACAGTTGTCTGTGATATTGATTTGATAGTTTGGTAATGTGCTGTTCTTAATGATAGCCCTCTGTGGCCTAATGGGTTAATATATTAATGGATGTAGGGACTTTAACCATTCTTTATCTTTAAGGGTTGTGGAACTCTTTAGTAACAAAGTCTATTTTCTATATGTAGGAAATCAGGAGGTCTGTCTCTCTGTCATTCTACAAATATCCTTGAGTGGAGCAAGTAGTGACAAATAAAGTGTACTGTCAAATCCTAGCAACCATGTGTTGTGTTTTCTTCCAGTACCACCAACAAGGATAAACAACTGGTAGTAGAGCATAGTTCTGCAAAGAAAACAATATTATAGTGATTATAAAGTGAATAAAAAATATAACAAAATATGAAATTGATAGCATCCTAATATTTTCTTTGTTTTTATTTATAATTATATGCCTCAAGACATTTCTGAAACACCATAACAAATGCACAACTCAAATTTCTAATTAAAATGAAAATGCTTTTTATTTGAAGCTTTTTCTTATTTGCTATAATATTAGTTTTTATTTTTTTTGTTTAAGACAAAGTAGATATTATAACTATAGACATAACTTGAATGTTTCATTTATAGAGAAAAGAATGCCTTTTAAATTAAACATTTTAAAAATATATAATAGGAATAACCAAGTAAATATTTAATAGATGCATTGTTTATATTTCCAAAGTTATAAATTTTATTATCAGTAAGTAAGCAGTTGAGCAAGTGGACTTTAGAAATACTAAACATTGTCCAGATTCATATGTTTCAAAATGGAGGACAAATCCTCATGATGGTAATAACTTAAGTGGATAGAAAAACCATATGATATCACCAAATTAGGTGTCCAATCTAAATTAGAGTTAAAAAGTATTTATGATCTAAGTGTAGTATCTGAGCCCCATTGAGTCATGTAGTAAAATTGACAGTTCCTTTGATCTTTCTGTCTCTTTCAGAGAGCCTTCTTTTATGGCAAGTCTCACTAAATAATGAATTCTTGCCACATGCTTAAGGCAACCCAAATAGGTGAATGTCAAAGGGAGTGAGACTGGTGATTTGCTTTCACATGTTCAAATTAACTTGAGTCGGGGTAATCTACTACAGAACATGTTAATCTGGCCTTGTGCCTAACTATTATAAGTTATCTAAGATGATAAAATTTACATGCAAAAATGTTATCTTGAGTTTATGGACAGCAAACAACTAAGGGGATCAATCAACAGGTTAAGTAGAAAATATGTTACTACCATTAGCATTGTTAGATAAATGTACAGTGGATGCTATTATGTGTGACCACTGCAAAAACTATAAAAATTGGTCACAGATAGTTGCTCACTAAAGGCTCATGCATGACCCATTTATGAATAGATACATAAGATAAATGGTCGTTAATAACAAGTGGTCGTTGATGAAGACGGTAGCATACAACAGAATTCACTTTATAATATTAAAATTATTAAAATAAAACATTTTAGTAACTAATTCCAAGATGTCTCATGTAGGTCACTTTCCATCCGAGAAAATCTTAGTTTTTATAGTAATTTATTTTTTTGTAAATCTGACATTTAAAAATGATCCTTCTCCCCTCCGCCCCACCAAAAAAATAAATAAAGGGAATAAAACAAACTCAAAAACATTAAGAATAATGCACACTTTGAGAAAGAACAGCTGGAAGTTAGAAGGAAGCCAATGTCTTTTCTCATAAATATATATTGTTCTTTGAGGAACAGATGTTTCAAGTACATGGACTGACTGCTGTCGGCGAAGGCAGCTCTGCCACCGCCACCAGTCTTATTACAAAAGAAAACTTCTCATCCTTTCCTTCCATCTGTCTCTACCTACTCCTGTCCCTAACCCACTCCTTCTTGATTCCATTCCAAGTTTCTGCAAATAATAATCCATTTTGATGGATAATCTACCGAATTAACTTCCCTAATGTCTTTGTGGGCTTAATACACCATCTAATCCGTTGATGTAAACTATTCAATTTTGTAATTTGGAAATGTTCAAGTGACATTCTTTCAAATTCATTTTCTTCCCCATCTCCTTTCCACTGCATTGTTCTGGCCTTTCTTTTACAACAATTGCTTCTTATTCTTGTGTTTCTGCTTATGCGTAATGCCATTTCAAAAGCCAACATCTCCGCTAAGTCTTCATTTGGGATTAGAGTTTATAAGTTTTTAAGCTTCATCAAATTCCTGTCAGAATGTGACATGACATTTTTAAATTTTACTACACCTCACTGCCAAGTACACAATTTGTTAATTAACTCATTTACTAGCTTATGTATTTGCTCTGAGTCTAGTGTTGATCATATGATAATAGAACTTGGATTTTATTGTGAAGCTTATTTGAGAGAAAGTTAACTTTGGATTGCAATCAAATTAACCCATTCTAACAACTTTGTTACTGGACTGAATAATGCTGGCGTTTGTCCAACAGTCTAGTTTCCTCTATTCATTTTCCAGCTATGGGTTAAATAGTGCCACTACTTTTCTAACAGTCTATTTGCAAAAATATCAACACTTGTATCTGAAACTTGTTCTGTAAAAAAATTAATTTTTTTCATTAAATGACCGTAATATAATTGATATGCTGTTAAATAGAAATAAACATGACCATGATGGTTCTTCACTGAATTACTGAATCAATGTGATAACGCCACTTAATGTAAATTTCTATTAGTAATATTCATTTAAAAATTCAGCAAAGTGTCTACTTTTGGAAGTTGTAACTGGTTTGATTAAGATTTTTTTTTTTAATGATTTTGTTCTATAACTTAGATATCTTCCCTGCAATGTCTTGTTTGATATCATGTTTAAATTTATTATACATTTAGAATGAATTGAAACTTTCAGAAATACCTGTGAGCCCCAAAAGAAAAAAAAAATATTGTCTCTGATTTTTAAAAAGGCATACTTCCATTTGCCTCTCCCAGTCTTAGTCTCTGTGGCAGAGAGTGTTAAAACACACAACAGACCCACTATCATTAAAACCATATCAATTAGGAGTATTATCCGTTTAAGTATATTCATTTTCTCTTTTATTGAACCCTTATTTTTTCTGATAAGCTTTTTTGAAGTTCTTTATTCCAGGTTTAAATGGGTCTGATTTTTTGGCTTATAAATGATGCTGCCAAAATGTAAAAGCGCATTCAGGCTTACTGCAGTTTTGTTGTGTTTTTTACAAGATAATTTATTTCTGACAATATTATTAAAATGTTCTATTTTTTTCTTTTTCTTTTTCTTCTTTACTCGGTTCTGGTATGGTGTTGCAGTCCGGTATCGCTTCCAATCATCCAAGACTTTTCCTTGCTACTGGACTCAAGCCATATCAGGTCCAGGTAATATTTCAAACTTATAATTCAAATCTTTGATAATTACTCCAATGATATTAGAAAAAAAAATGAAAGCACCTAGAAATTAAAAGATTGACCAAAAGTTGCCTTTCCAAATTATTACTAATCATTAGATCTATAACAATAGAATATTGTTTAAAAATGTTAAGTAGGGAAACTTCACAAATTCTTAATCCTTTCATAATTCTCGGTCAAATTTTCATTATACTGTGGTTAAGTGCTCTGGCTTTGGGATTGTAATGGGCAAGGTCAAATTTTAGCTGCTTTGCTAAATTTTAGTCCAAATAATGCCCATAGAACAGGTATGAATATTCATACTCTTTCCTATGGAAAAATAGAATTGTCAGACGTCTCGATAAGATAATGTAGTTTATCAATTTAAATGTCCGTTGAGAGAGTTTAACTCTTAAAATAATGCATATATCGGTTTTACCACAACCACTTTGTCAAGATGTCTGAAAATGCATTTATCCCCTACAATTTCATAGGTCAACATTTATTAGAAATCATGTCCGATTTCCCAATTTAGAAACATCTTAGTTATTAATACTACAATTATAGAACAAAAAATAAGAAGAAAAATCTACAAATATCAAAAAGTACTCCATATTAAATTTAAAGAAAAACGTTATTATATTATATAGCATTTTGTTTAATAACAATTACTAATAAATGGACACAACAATAAAATGAAATGAATTTTTAGATTAGAATTATTCCCAGAAAAACTCTGTTTTAACTATAAGTCACTTAAATTCTTTCTATAAGTGTTTCTATAGAAATCAGTAATTATTTTTTTGCTTTTCACAAGTAGGCATGCTTTTTCTATTATTATTTAAATATAGTTATTATATGATGCTACTAATGCATTTGTCATAGCCTGTATAGTATTATCTTAATTTAAGCTCTATCTGTGTAGGGAAAGGATTCATGATTTTTTTTAGTGTGTGAAGGATTAGAATTCAAACTGAAAGTGCAGGCCTTTTCATCTAAGTCATCAAGTCTTTCAGACTGTTTGGAAAAGGTTGCTTGGTTGGTTCATTCAGTGGCATCTCAACCTTTTTGGTCATTTATTTTTATAAGAATCATTTATGATCACATTTCTTCTTTTTTTTTAATCATTGTTTGAATAGCTCTAGTTGCACTGTTTTATCCACAGCTGGAACAAGTGAAGGGATTCAAACTTTTTCTAAGGGCATTAGCCCTAATGTGAATGTAAATGGAACTACTGAGATTTAAACTCATATTATAATTCAAAAGTCTTAGCACTTATCCACTGCATCCAGAAAAGAAACCACTTAACCCTGGTACCTTTCTACATTTTTCTCTCCTGAATTTTGGTGTTCCTTGTTGTAAGTTGTCACTCACTAATTCTTACATTGCTAAAGAATCTCATGCAATTGCATGAAGATGTGCTTCTTTAAGTTTTCTTTAAAATTTGGTCACTTTTTTTTTTTTTATCCAGCTCTTAATAATAGATTTTCCTTTCTGGTTCTAAATTAAATTGACATTTAGCAGCCAATGTTTGATGAAAAAAGAAAATATATGTGAGATCAGTATAATCTAAAATTTCAAAATCTGTGTTCATCATTCTGCTCTATTTTCAGAATGTTATGCTCGCAAGAATTTATCAAATGCTTTTATCATTTGTATAACACATCTTAAGAGCCACTCTGAATGATTTAACTTATTGGTTATTTCTGTGTGCATTACATATTCTTCTTTACAGTCCTTTAATGCTAAAACCATTTTCCTAAAGAACTGGATTTCTTTGTTTAATCGCGCTTCAACTATTATAACCATTTTTATTCTGCAAACATTTTTTCTAAGCATTTGGTTTCCTTTATTTTATGGCATATTAACCTTTACAGTCATTTAATGCTAAAACCATTTTCTATGATATTTTTTTTTTCATATAACATCAACTATTAGAGCGAATGTATTTTGGAACCATTTTCCTAAAAACAGTAAGAAAATAAATATTTATTTCTATAGAAAAAGACTTGAATCCATTGGTATACATATTAAAAGACAGAGCTCTTGTAGTTCCAATGAATTATAAAGCTGACCACACAAATAATTTCAATTTAGGGTCCAATTTGCTTTAGAATCATGGCCTCCAAAGTTAATGTTTTATTTGGAGTCCTTCATTGTTTCTGCATTTTCTTCATTTTTAGCACTTATTATCAGTGAGATCCAATGAAATTTCAGACATACATGACAGTTTGATTGATAGAAAAAATTTGAAAAACTTGGGTTGTAACCCCAACACTTTTAGTATTTCAATTTCCCGTGTTTCCTGTCATTTCCAGTTACTTGCAGCTAATTTCTCTGCAGTTTTACTAAAAGACACATTCCATAATCTATATTAATTGGCAATATTTTTATTTTTTTAGAAAAAGTCAATTTTAAGCTGTCTCTTGTGAGTGAACTTTAAGATGAGATTCCAAGTTTCTGAATTAACCATCTACTAAACTGATCAACTCAGATGCGACACTAGGTCAAACAAATTGCAATCTGTATTTCAGATTTTGATCAAGTTTGTTTTACAAAATATGAACTTCAATTTTGGGGTGTTATTTGGAATCTTTTTTTTTTTTTTTTCACTCTTTCTCAATTTATAGCATTTCTTTTTATTATTATTGAATATAAATGAAATTTTTATAAATAAATATTAGACACTATTTCGATTGCCTAAAAAATAGAAATTTAAATGTTTTGAATTATTATATTAACATGTAAAGATAATTGACTCAATACAAAAATTTTATAGATAAAAATATAGTTTGAAGAGTTTGTTGTACAGAACTATGACCTTTACATTATTTAAATGTCTAAAATATTTTACTATATTTAACTATAAATACAAGATTATGTACAAAAAAAGGTGGTTGTCGAAAGTCAATGTGAATGCAACAATGAATAGTTGCATCCCAACCTCTTCTGATAGCCCATTGCAGGGTACAGAGACTCTAAAGTGTCATGTAAATTCAAAATATGTAGCAATACATATCAAATTATCGTCATATCACCAAACATGTTACATATATTATGTGTCTATATATCAAATATTTCATATAAAAATAAAAAGATGAAAAAATCCATATATTTAAGTAAATGTATTCAGCTTCTATTATCTTTTCAACTATACAACTTTCATTTGTCCAACCCTTATTACTCTTTTCAATATATATATATATATATATATAGATAGATAGATAGATAGATAGATAGATAGATGCTTTTCTGTTCTTCATACTCTCTCATCCTCATTATCATACATGCAGTTACATAAACATGCAACTACATTATCTCTTTTCTTTCTCCTTGTCAGGCTTTATCTTTTATATTGTTTATCTTCCCAGTCTTCAAAGCACACACACATACACACCCATACCATTACTTAATCTCACACATGTCAATCTGTCAGAATATATTTTACTCTCTCTGTCTCTCTCTCTCTCACACACACACAATCCATTAACATTGATTATATATGAATAAAGAAGTGAAAACCAGATAACCACAGCAAACAAACTCATCTATGATCCTACTTGATTCATCTCATCAATAAACATCTTCAGTTATCTGAGACAAAGAAGAAAAGAGAAAGAAATAAAAAGAAGAGAAAAGAAAGAAAAAGAAGAAAAGGGAAAGATAGAAAGAAAAAAAATGATGATAATAAAGGGTGCCAAAAAAAAAGGAAATAGCAGATAATATAATTAGTAGAAATAATGATAATAATAATGATTATCAACCCTAGGAGTTGCAGAAAAATACAGTCTTTGACTGGGGTGAAGCAATGCCAGCTGTAACCTCACTTGGAGACTTGTTGTCACTCTGACCCTAGTGAAAGCCATTAATCACTAACGACATGCAAGTACTAAGTATGAGAAATCTCAATGGTGATAATTCAAATATGAGAAGGATTAAGAAAAATATTAAGAATTTTAAGAAGAAATGATTATGAAGAAGGGGTTAAAGAACAAAATTATAAAAGAAGGCAATTGAAATATGAATGAAAAATAAAAATTGAAATTATTCAAAAATAATGATTGCTAATAAAAATTAAATGGTAGAAAATAACTGAAATAATTTTAAAAAATGAAAAAAAAACTCAAGTGATTTTTAACTGAAACCTCAGGAAAAAAACAGAAACAAGAAATCGGATAATAAATATTAAGAGTACTTAGTCACTACAGCTGTTATCAACCTTTGACCTCTGTGAATGATTATGCTGAAGAAGCAATTGTTCAAGGATCAGCTCCTTAGATTTGGTGTAGCTTATAAGAAGAGAAAAGTTTAGTTTTCTGAAAATTTTATTGAATATGTGGTTCTTTTAATCAATGTTAGATATCAACTTTTCTACAGAAATTAGAAATGGGAAAAAAAAGCATTAACCTTTCCACTACTACCCAGATATTTATTTTCAGTTTGTTAGAAAACCAATATCAAAGGAACAAAGGATTTATACCCACTTTTATGCATCTTTGAAATTTTTCACATTCTAGTTATTATTATCATCAAAAGATAAGAAAAAAATCTCAAGAAGAAATTAAAGCTAATGAATAGAAGAAATGGATTTGAAATATTGAATGATTATGAATGAAAAAGAAAAGTGAATTATGGAATGAATAAAGAGCGATAAAAAAAAAAATAATGAAGATGTGGAATAAGTAAAAGAAAGAAAAATATTTGGTCTTTGAAATTAACACTTTCTGAGAATCTCTTTCTTTCTTCTTGTTCATTGGTTTTTGTCATCTACTGAGTAAATATGTAAATATAAGATTTGGGTCTTTTGAAGCACTCTAGAGCTATTTGTGTTAAGGATTATCTCCCCTTTGCCTCAGTGCCACTCTTAGCCACTCAAAGCTTTTTTTTCTTTTTTATACCCCTTTTGATCTATCATACTTTTTCTCCCTCCCCTATCTTTCTCTCAGTGTGTCTCTGCAGACTTCTCAAAGGACTCATTGAGTTGAAAGATTAAGTGTTTGTGTCTTATGACAGAAATCTCATTGCTTACCCTACTTTATTGTGGCACTTCTGATAACTTAATATCTTTTTGCTTCAGATATCTTCATTTAACCTTTCTTTTGTTTTTTAGAGATTGGCTCTGAGGTTACAACAGCAAACCAGAAACCATAAGGTCTGATATTTATTTAGTTATTGCAAAAAAAAAACTTTCTTTCTATTTTTTACTTTTAACTCCTTTCATTTTTTCTTTTTCCTCTCTTTTTAAAATACATTTTTTAGATTTATTTTTTCCATTGAAAATTTTTTTTTTTCTTTTTTCTTTCATTTTTCTTCTGTGCTTGAAAAATTTGTCCTTCTCCTTTTATCATATCTTTCCCTAATTTTTCTTCTTTTTTCATTCTTTTTTTAATTCCCTTTTTTAGTAATTTTTGTCATTTTTTTTTTCGAAAGTTCTGCTCCTTCATCTATTTTTTTAAGTACATTTTATTTTTCATTTCTTGAATATTTTCTTTAATATGTGTTTCAACATTTTGTCTTTGTATTGATTAAATGTATTACATGTTTTAGTTTTATAAAGTGATACTTTTATTATTTACACTATTTACTTTTCAATTAGTTCTTTTTATAACTTTATAATTTACTCAAGTTATTGACTTGAAATCATACTCATATTCATTCTAAGCCTTAAAATTTAGTATTGTAGTAATACTCCTTTAAGTCTTGTTGTCACCTAGAAAAGTTCACTTTTAGGCGAACATTTTGAAAAATTGTGTATAAAATCATAAGAAATTTTTCCATAATTTTTTCCAAGCCAAATTTTGTTGCATTAATTCATTTGTTATTTCTATCTAAATCCATAAATTGGATGCTGAAATTTTGGCTAGCTATGTCTCAAAATCTAACTAATTACAATTCAGCTTTTTATTTATTGCGACAATATTAATTGCAATCAATTATAGTTTCATTGAAGATTGTGTTGTTGTTATTAACTTCACTCAAATTTGCAACATTTGTATTTGGGGGAAAATAGATTTTCAGGGGAGTATTGGCATTCAGTTGCCTATTTTTTTCTCCTACACTAGGTGTAGGTAACAGAATAAAAAATTTAGACCTTTGAGACTGCAGCATAGGAAATGTATGACTCCTTTCATTTCCTCTTAAAGTGTAAGTTAAATATTACTATAGTTCTTATATTTTATTTATAACAAAAAGAAAACTTGATTTGAAAATTGGATTTCATAGAAACTGATATGCTATTTAAAACAAATAAATTCAACCCAAACTCCACTTAAGTATGCTAGAAATTATCTACAGACCTGTATTTTCCAATTTTTTAGTACATAATCTTGAAAAAGAATCTTTCATAGCATGTTTTGCTACACAGCAATAGAACCATTTTTCTCACAATGAAACAGCATTCAGATACAACACAAATGTCTAAGGTTCCTTTCGCTGATTTTTTTTAAACTGTGCATTTAAACATCTGGAAAAGATGTGAAAACAATTGTTCACTTTATTTAGCAGTTCATGATGCAAGAGTGTGAAATCCCAATGGAATAGGAATAACAGCTTTGTAGGATGATTAGAACTAGTATGAAGCTAAACATAGTATAGAACAGGGGTAGGAAACATTTTGCTGTGTGCTAATTTAATGTTTCAAATTATTCACTGAATCAAAAACATGGTTTTATGCAAATTATTTTATAATAAATTTCATGTTTATATATTAGTATATACTGATATTCAATAATATATAAAATTGTAAACAACTTTAAAAGAAATAGATTTTTTTTAAATATGTTTTTAGAAATTTTTTATTATTAATTGATTCATAACAAAATTTATAAAGGAAACTTGAAGCATCTGAGTGCTATTGGAAATAGCTTGACATGCCAAGTATGGCACACATGCTATAGGTTGCTGACCTCTGCCATAAAAGATGCTAGCAAAAAACTGAATAACTTAGGTTACAAGTAAATATATATAAGTAATATTAATAGATGAATATATAAAAGATAGGTTTCCCTTAATAAAATGCCATAATATTTTGCTAAAAGTGCTCAAAACTTATAGGCAGCTCAATCAAACCTAGTTCTGAGATGAGAGACTGGATTGGAAAATGAGAAAAGGTAGTAGAGTAGGGCAGATAGGTAAGTAATTCCTAAGGCATGTAATTAATTTCCCAAACAGTGATTAGAGGATTCAAGAAACTAGGTAATCAACCCCTACACTCACACAAAAACATAAAATACGAAAAAGGAAGGATGAGAATGAATAAAGAATGACATTTAAGAAAGAAAAAATAAGAAAACAGCTTATTTTTCTCTAATTTGGTAATTGATGTTGTGGCAAAATCAGCAGGTAAATAATTAGGTTGTGTGTTATTTAGGAGCTGAAAAAGAAAATGGTGGAAATCAGTGGAAATGCTTGTCTAGGCATTTAACCAGTCAAGCACAAAACTGATATGTGGCACAACGCCGCATTAAGTTCATGCTCGGTGGTGGTAGACTTGGCACAAAGCAATACACAAGTCCAGAGATGTGAATTTGACTTTAAAATGGCAACTTGTTCTTTTTTTTTTTTTTTTTTTTTTTTTTAATTGTTTCCCAAAAAGTGGGGTTGTTTTTTTTTTTCGTTTAGTTTTTTAGAGGGTTTTTTTGTAAAATAAAATAAAAATTCAGTTTTAATATAAGCAGAAGTATAAAATGGGTTGTAAAATTCCATGAATAAATAAATAATATTTTACAAATATTAAACATCAATTCTGTATGATTAGAGGCGTGTATGTATGTGCATATATGAGTATATAAAACAACTACCAGTTATCTTGCTTCAGTTTGTAACTGGATTATAGTTGTTAAAGCCCAGAGGGTGGTGTAATTGTGGTACGAGCTTACATCACTTAAATTCAATGATGTACAAATGTCTTAAATTCTGCGGAATATGAATCATAAGGCAGCAATCATCAGTAGAGACGCTGTGATCATCATATGAGTATGTACATGTGTTAATATATATATGTATCCATCTACAGATAAGTGAAGAAGAATAGGGAAATTTTAAAATCTCATATACATGCCTAAAAGTGACCTGAAACTACTACCAATTTTGGTCTAGAGACTTGAAATTGATACCTGTGGAAGAAACCCTATTTTGTTTTGAGCCATAAAAATTAAATCATTGTGGGCCCAAAGCATCTGCTGTGTAGGGGCTATGCTGGTTATTGGGGTGTTAATATAGAGTCTGCCAACAACCGATAGTGATTCCTGAAGGCAGAGTGATAATGTCTCCTCTGGCACTCCAGTATCTCTGGATACCTTGCAGTCATAAACTGCATGCCCTCCTCCTCCTCATTCAGTTAAATATACACACACATATATATATATGTGTGTGTATTTTGATATATATATATATATATACATAATATATTTATTATTATTATTATTATATCTAAAGTAATGAAACTAAAGAATTATAGGTAATATAAGCTCTGGTTCAGGATTTGGGAAGTTTGAATATTCCCCAAAAACTATTTGAGATAAGAATCCTTTTTTGGAAAGAAGAGTGTTTGTGTTTTTAAATTGGAAATTATTAATACTTTTAGTTGCGAGTAAATTATTTTCGTTTCCTTTTTGAATGAATCATTTTGTCATCAAGGAAGAAATACGTAATTGGCCAATAATTTTAAATATGTTCGAAATTCTTTTTGGTTTTCATTAATGGAGATACATTATTGGATCTTTAATTCAATTTTTTTAATACTTAATTTTGCTTTTCTCATTAGTGCATACCCACACGCGTGTTTGTGTGTGTGAGCATGTGTATGTATATAAATATATATATGTGATGATGCTGATAGGGATCGATCTGATGATCAATCCTTGCTTGAATTTACAGTT
>JAYKTE010191308.1:0-12537 GCA_036873565.1 Xipholeptos notoides | reverse complement strand
GTTGAAGTTTTTTCTCCTTAAAAGATTAATCATCATTTTGAGGAATGAAATCTTTAACCGGTAAAATAAATATTCAAATTGATATTAAAAATCTTTATAAAACAAAATGAATGTACAATTTTATTGAATTTTTAATGATTACTGAATAAAAAGATCAATAAAAACTGTTTTTAGTGCATAAGAAAGAGGAAAGTTTGTTTGTGTTTTACGGCATGTCAACCCTTTAGGTCATTTAATGACGACAGCAACAATTTTTGGTAAACGATATTTTTTGCCCACACGTAGTTTTTTTAATAACACAATACGCACTATTTAACCCATAGATGCAAGGAATATGGGGATTAATACCATTAGAAAGGGTATTAATTCAACTGTGAACGCAAACGTATTGACTGGGATTCAGACTCACATATTACGATTCCGAAGTCCGACTGTTTATTCACTGTCCCAAGTGGACTTCCCCATAAAGAGGAAAGACCAAAAAACAATTTTCATGTGGAAATTACTTGTTATAATTTTTTTTATTAAACCTTTTTAAAGAAAATATTTTTCTTTGATTTGTTTTTAATAAATTAAAATCAGTTAAAAAATTGAAAACTTCAGTATGGTTTATTTATATTATTTTTCGAAATCCTTTAGACGTTCATTTATAATTTGTGCAAAACTTTTAAAACGGAACCCTAGCGTAAAAAAACGTAGCTAGCAAAAAAGACGATACGTAATTTAATTAGCAAATTTTTTTATACCATAGGGATACCCTTCTTAACAGGCTATTATGAAAAATAGAAAACTATATAAATGTTTATAAACAGGATAAAATGAAGATACAGGATAAAATAATAGTTTATTTGTAAATAAAAACAAAAAATTATTCACATTTTAGTCTGTCAGGTTCCAAAGGGTTTTAAAGAAAATATAATGAAAACGTTTTACCGTTTGATTTTTTATCGTACATGGTCTAAAATTTTTGTGAGGGATGCTGAAGTTTGTTGTTAAAAAAGTGTATAGATAAATAAGCAATATAGCCAATATTTTCTGCTTTATATAAGTATTTGCACCAACTAAATACTCACCTTTCTTTGGTTGATTTTTAGGGACATTGAACGAATTTCACAATTAAAATAGATTTTATGATATTGAAACCTTTAGTATCTACTTCTTTACTAATGGCAATCAGCCACCATTTTTTTTTACTAACCCTATCCTCAACACTAGCCATAACCTAAACCCTGACCCTTACTCTAATCATAAACGTAACCCTAACCCAAAGAAATAATATTTGTTCTTTTTTCCGATAATAAAGATAATTTTATTATTCAATCAGTAATTTGTTATTTAAGCATTAATTTATTATTTCGTTCCGTTCTTTATTTTCCTTGCACTTTATATTTCTAGCTTAAGTCAAAATGGCTGCTGCCATTAAAAGCCATTAAAAAGTGGATACTAAAGATCTTAATGCAATAAAAAGTATTTGCCAGCGCCAATTTCCATTCAAGGCAGACCTGAATATGCATAAAAATTAACATTAGAAAGATGAGTGTTTAGTCGAAGATACCCTCATCCACTGTTTTTTCTTCCAAAAAATCCTCCGTTGCATTTCCCTTGTGTTTTTGTAAAACATTTTGCAAATTAAGAACTTAATTTAAAAAATATTTGATATTTTATTTTGTGTGTATGCATTTTGTATTCGTGTGATTTGGTGTGTATGTAATTTGGAGAATCTGCTCTTGTTTGTGTGCACAAACATATTTGTGTTTGAGTGTTCGTGAGCATTTATTTTTTCATGCGTGTGTCTGTACTTGTGTTCATGTGATCTTGTGTGGGCTTGTGTGTACTTGTCTGTTGATATGCATTTATGCATATGCGTGTGTATGTGTGAGTGTGCCTACGTACATGTGTGTAAATGGGTAATGGGACACTTCTGTGTATGTGTGTGTGTACTTGTAGGCACGTTTGTGCGTACAATTGCATATGCGTGTATTTATCATTCATTAGAACTGCCTGACCTAGTAAATGAACTTGTGACAGACCGTAATTACTTCCAACGCATCGTTTATTGACCTATGTGTCTACCAATCACTCGCCTCAGTAAATTCGGATATTTCTGAAGATTCTAGTTGAATCATTAAATATTCAATAACAGAATATGTTCTCTCTGTTGCTTTGTCAGGCTTGCATTTTTAGCGAGGTATCATATTTTTCTTGGGGAAGTCGACTTGGGCCAGTGGATAGGCAGTCGGACTTCGGAATCGTAGTATGCGAGTTTGAATCCCACTCGTTCCGTTAGCCTTCATATTTAGACTAATACCCTTGGAAAAGGTATGAACTCCTACATTCCCTCCAGCTATGGGTTAAATAGTGTGTTATTAAAAAAACGCTGAGTGTGTATAAAAAGTAACGTTTACAAAAAAAAAATTGTCCTCGGCATTAAAATGCCATAAAAAGGTTGATATGCCGTAAAAAACGAACAAACATATTTTTTAACATTTAAATGTCCTGTTTTGATTGAGAACTATTTTTTTTATTTGTTATGTTGTTGTTATGTTTTTGCTTTCTTTTTATTTTCCTAATCAAATATTTTATTTAATTGTTGGTTTGTTTGCTTTTGTGCCTGTCGTGTTTTTGTTATCCGTTTGTTTGTTTGTTTTTCTCTTATTTATTTCCCGCTGAGTTTTAGTCTTTGCCGAACGCCACTACGAATGATACAACGGCGAGCTTCATCAAGTGCGATATTTATTAATACGTCTGTCAGATGTCATTCTACATGTCGGAGATGATAATAACCTTTTCGCCTTTGATGGATTACTGTTTAGTGTAGCGTTTAAGATAATCGTCGACAGGGAATGGCTTTTCTTTTAATTTGAATAAATGATATCATATTTTTTAATGCTGTATCTTTATTCATTCTACTTTTTTTTCCTTTTTTTATACATATTTTTTTTCATTCTTGTTTTTCATTTTTGTGGCATTATTATTTGCTGCATCTTAATTTTGTTTACTTTTGTTTTTCTATTGATTTTCACTTTCAGAATCCTCATCCCGGCCACAGAAAAGGTCAAGACATTATTATTGTTTTTATTCATAATAATATTAGAAGTCGCAAACCAGTCATATCCAGAACGTGCTGTACGAGACCGGTTGTTTTCACTGGGGTTTGAGTGACAACAAGTCTCTTTCTAATGCTCCAGCAGAATCTGCTCCATCCTACCCAAAGACTGTATGATTCCAATACTCCTCGGGGTTTCACACTAATATATTTATCTCTCACTCCCAGAATCAGCAGAATCTAGATTCTGCCAACACCTGGTGGTGCCTTCGAAAGACAAGAAGTCTCCTTTGGCACTTCAGCACCCTTTGTATTCGGCGACTGCAAGCTCCTCTGGGTTATCTTTTTTTTCTTTTTCGTTCTTTTTCCATTATTATTATCATGGGATGTCATACCAATTACTAGGTGCTTGCATGCCTAGAAACCAATGGTTTTGACTGGAGTTAGAGTGACAACAACCATATTTGAGCTCTATCAAGCTCTGCATCATTCGAGTCAAGGACCATGTGGTGCAACATATCATTGGCTTTCACCTTTCTGTGCTTACTTTGGACAACAGATAACAAGTATCCTAGGGATGGTCCAGCCAACCCCACTCCACCCCAGTCAAACACCTTATAGTGCCGCATCTCCTGAGACTATCACCCTACTGGCAACAGTCCTTACACCCACCACCAGCAAAATCCCGACTCCGCCAACACCTGATGTCACTTCCTGAAATCAGAGGGAAAATAACTTATCTCTGGAGTTAACGAGCCTCATCTGTCGATGTAGTTTAAAGGAAATAAAATGGTTTTGACTGGAATTCTATGTGGGGGGGGGCACTAGTGTCGCTAAATGGCTATTAACATTACTCCATTCCCAGCTTGGGACCGTAGAGTTCTGTCTAGTGACTATTCTTCAGGTGATGGAATTTGGGAAATTTATGTAATCAGGAGATTTCGCAGGTTATTGAACTTAAACCTTTGAACTGCATTCTTAGTTTTTATTGCCTTAGGGTGAAATTGAAACTAACACCTTTAGATAATTCTAAGTGTGAGCCTTATAAACTCAAAATCTTTATATGTTTTGCATTTGGTCCTTTTTCCAAAAACTGTTATCTCTGCCACAGTAGTTGCCCTATTTACAGCTTTTCCCAAGGGTATTCACCTGAATATGGGAGTAAGGGAATGACTTGAAATCAAACTCGCTAACTACTACTTTCAACTTTTAGCATCTATAAAATGTTTCCAAACCAGATTTGCTCAAACTCAAAGTTGATGAATGATAATTATTTAAGGACAACCTCAAAGTTTTATCAGTTAATTATAATCCACGTTAAGATAGGGTTTTTAATTCTCCAATCTTTTAGATTGGATTAAGTGAGAATTTATTCAGAACTAGACAATATGCAGCATAATTATAAAGATAGTGAAATTCTAGTAATTTGAAATAGTGTTATAGTTCGACTGAAACAACGTTTTTCACTGGTAATCATCCGCATATTTTTTTCGCCTTCACGAAACAAAGCCAACCACAAACATCCAATTCGATTTTCAATATGAGAAACTCTTAAAGCTATCTAGATAAGTTATCCTTTTTTTTTACCAAGATGTCTTATCGCTTTTCGTGTTAGTAAGGTTGATATGCCGTAAAAAACAAAAACATACTAAAGTGTATATATTGTATAAAATGGTATACAAAAAGATATGTGAGTACACACACACACACACACACACACTAATATATATATATATATATATATAGATACGTGTGTATATTTATGAATGAGTGTGTCAAAGTGTGTGTGTGTACTTTTGTGTGTGTGCTTCTACGTCTTTTGTGTGTATGTGTGTACCTGTTTGTGCCTGTGTTTGTGTTTGTTCGTATGTGTGTTTACACACGTTCGTCTATGTTTACGTATGTGTGGTGTTTGGACGCGTATGAGTACGTGGGTTTCGACTGTGTATTCATGTGTGCGTTTGCATATGTGTAGGTGAGTGTGTGTGTGTGTGTAGGTCTGCACATGTACATGTTTGTACGTGAGGGTGTGAGTGTTTGTTACGTATGTGTGCGGGCGTGGTTTCGCATGTGAACTATTTGATCCAAATGTATTTAGTAACTTATTTCAATCTTTCAAATTGCAAATGCAGTTTGAGGAGCAATCCATTTAGATGGCGCTAAACGAATATTTCTTACTCAATGAAGCTAAATAATAGATTTCAAGCGGAAATAACGAACCATCATTGAGTTCTCGTTGAAGAGAAGAAACAGGCCGTCCACCATCTAAAATGGAATCTTTATTGAGATGACTCTTTTGACACGGGAAAAGGCCGAAAATTGATGATATCAAAGGAAAAGAATACCAAGTTTGAAGAGCCACACAGTGGCGACCTCAGCTATCAGCTGACAGCAATTTAGTAATGCTTCGATAAAGGAAATGTGAATCCCAACCCTTTTTATACCGTCAGGAAGAAATTAAAGATCTTTCTCCATAATTTTTAAAAGATAGAGATATTTTAACTCAGTGACTTGTCCTAAAACGTATAATCCTTAGATTTATAACTTGTTTGAATAAAATTCATAGCTGGAAGACAACTATAGAAATATTGCATTAACTCCATCATCTTATGACCTATACTTTATCAGAGATCGTAATCTAAATGACCTAATGTTCATTAAAATGTATATTTTAGCCAGATTGGAAAAATATTGGAGTTCTACGTTACGTGAATTTTTGTAACAGCAGAAGAAATTGTAATTAGATTTCTTTTTTTATTGGTATCCACAGAAGATTTAATGTTATATATTTTGCTTTATAAGAATTACTTGAAAAAAGATTGTTGTAGTTACGAAAAAAAAACGTAAATTTGTATTGCATAAACTTAATCAACCAATTTTTTTTCGTTGAATTAGTTGTTTTCGATTGAATAAAAATAAATGAATTATTTATTGATGTCCAGTGTTATATGTCATTTGTTTTTTCTGTGAATAGAAAAATCAAAGACATTTTAATTGTTGGTTTAGTTATATTAGACAGAATAGAAATAGTATTAAATGTCAATAGCTTCTCTAAATGCCAAAATTTGATTTTTATTCATAACTGCTGGCTGGATTAACACTGATTCTATTCAGAAAGTTCCAATATTGATACTTGGTATTAAAACTAATAGCTTTCCTCACAAATGTCTAAACTTTTCCTGATAGTTTTAGATCGAAATAATTTCTCGAAAATAATCTATAAGCTTCGGAAGTTATATAGTTATATAAGTCACCTATTTTTTATTGTGCCCAAATGGGTGAGAGTAGACTGCAAATTGCATTGTTAAGAAGATAAGACTTATGCATTCATGACTTAAAAGTTTCATCTCTCTGTGACCGATATTGACGGTGTGAGACTATAAGAAAGCAACACCTATCATAGACGTGCCTGAGAGTCAAAGACGCTTCATTAATTTCCGCGATTAAGAAAAAATTGGACTGATCATAATCTACCCGCGCCTGTCAAACGTTTATGAAACGCAAGGCAGTTTATGTCAACACAGTTAATAGAAGGGTTCTTTGATTTCAGAATTTGTGACATAGATGTGAGAGACAAAGCGCGCTTTTGACGCAGAAATGGATTTCCTCGTTCAACGATGGTAAATATGCATTGAGAATAGTGGTAACCCTTTAGAAAAGTACATTATGAAGCGCAAAAGATCGCTGGTTTTAATAATACCACTACCGTCTTTGTGGCTCTTCAAGTTAAAAAGAAATAAACATAGGTGGCATGATATATCAATAACGATCATTATATAATAAATGCAAACCGAATCTATATAAAGAAAACGATAGATGTTTGATATTGTTTTTAAGTTCAATATTTCTTATTATTGCCTGTATTTACCATACGACCAATCTTTTCAAAATTAGATTCTATTTGTTTGGACCATTCACTCAAATGATACCAAATTGCTGTAATAATAATTTTCTGTCTATAAAAATGTTGCAGAAGGGAAAACAAATATTGATATTTGAATATCACTGAATTGAATTCTTCCGTCCGAAATTTACACAAGAAGAACTGTTGAGACATTGCATTGATAAATGCAAACTAAATCTATATAAAGAAACTGATAGCTTTTTGATACTGTTTTTTAATTGTCACTGAAATTACATGGCGTAGTAATATTCCTAGTTCTAAGTGATATTTAGAGATGATGGGTCTAATCCTGATTGAAGGCGAAAATAAAGAATGCCTTAGATGATATATATATATCTATTGATCGAAAACCAACCCAAGGAAGGCTCAAGGCCAGTTTTACGTGCTAATGGCATTCTAGGATTTTTTAAAAATCAGTGTTGTCCTTCTACTAGGTGATTGACTCTCGTTTAGTTGGTAGGTCTCATTTTCCCACCGATTTGGAATCAGTGTTATCCTTAAACTTTGATGAGTTACTCTCCCGAGTCAACGAGCCTCGTCTACCTGAGGCAGCTAAAATGAATATAATGGTTTTCAATACAATTTGAACTTGCATGATACGATTCCAGAGTCTAATTTTTACCCCTGCTCAAACTTTGCTGCCTAAGGATAACTTATATAAATTTCCATAAAACCTATATACAGATGAAGTTAATAACGGCCCAAGTTCACTGAAGATGAGGATGAAAGTATGTGTTCCAAACTCAGCTCATCCAAAATTCTTTCCTCAGATCTTGTCTGACAATAAAATATATATCGCAGCGTTGCCCATGCAACTCATAAAACTTTAGCTATGGGCACAATATTATAAGGTTATAAAAATCTTGCATAACTTATATAAAAGTGCTTGACAATTCTTTCACTATTTCGGCTCTTATCAGTCACACGCACTGTTGTTAACATTACAATCTCCAAGTGGTATTTAAACCTGCAGAACATGCGGTGTGAAACGAACCCTCAAACAACTTGCCTACGACAAATGTAGGCATTTATAATGCTAATTGTGAAGGTGTTTCTCTTAATAATAGCCAGTTAATTTGTAAAAGCTGATTTTTTTTCGGTTATCGATAATTTTCGTGGGTATTCCGAGACAAAACCTAACTAAAAACATCCCCAGACCCCAGACTCATAAAGTACATTCGTGTAAATTTTCAAAAAAATACGTTCAGCTGTTTCGGATTCCATATGGAACGAATACACAAAAACACACACGAACAAAGTCCCATTTATATATAAGTTTAGATTTATTGTCAACAGTTTTGTAAACTGATGTGTCTTTTTTATTTAAGCTTCAGAATAGTGCCAAACTGTTCATTTGTTATTATTCTGTATTTGATTAGAAATAATAGATATTTATTGAAAGATATTTTCTCTCTCTCATGAGTGTATTAATTACGTTTCAATCCTATGTGAAAATGTTATATTTTTCATTGAATTTATTTTACAAGAAATAATCAAATTTTCCTCCTGAAAAAAAAAGGAAAATTACTGAACTTTAAACATCTTTGATGTTTTAAATTTTCTTAATTTCAGACACTTCTTTTTAAAACATAATTGAACCTGAGTCTCTCTTTTTTTTCAAAGTAGGAAATGTAATTCCTATTTCGACAAATAAAGAATAAATATACAGGTTGCCCCGAAAACCTATACATGATATATACTTGGTCAATCACCAAACAAAGTTAGGCACAAGGCCAGTTTTATGCGCACATTATATTCCTCGAGCTTTTGTAGTCATACATTTTCTTTGACATTGACGAGTTACACTCCTTCACTTGACGGTCCTCATCTACCCGTGTTTTTTGGAATCAGTGTTTGCCTTATATTTAGACTGGTTAAGGAGCCCCATCTTCCCGATGCAGTTGAAAGGGAATACAATGGTATTGACTGGAATTTGAACTCGTATAATACAATTCCAGAGCCAAGGCTTTTTCCACCTTCGCTGCCTTAACTCGTGAGAAATATATACGATTAGAAATTGTTCAAAAATTGAAACAGATATTTGGACATAAGGCGCCATGGTATAATACATCCCTGTCATTGTTAGTTGAACTATAATGATTCCAGTATTCTGTTGAAATCGAAGGTGAGAGATAGCGTCATTGGTGTTAGAAAAATGAAATAAAAGGATGATAGTTAAAAGTATTTTTTTCCTTTCAAAGATGGAATGATTTAAATAGAAGTGTGAACCTTCTTGAAAAAAATCCTAGAGATTTATAGATTCCGAAATCTGTTTTAATTTTCTATATTTTTAAAATAACACTTTTCTAACTTGCTAGAAAACAATTTTTTTAAGCTGAAACTTTTTGATATTACTAGCAAAATACCTTATTGGTGGTCAGAGAAAAAGAAATTATAAAAGAAAGGAGTTTTAGGTTAATTTCTTCAATGTTTTTTATCAATCTTAAAAATTATTTAAGACAAACAAAACAAAGAAGCCACTCACACTCAACTCTTTCGTTTCTAACAGAAATATTCAATAAAACTGATTTTCACATTTTTGTTTATTAGGTTCGATTTTTTCGTCTCAGAGATAGCAATTTTAAGATTTATTTCAACGACAGTATATCACACAATGTTTACAAACTGATATATAAGACTTATTATTCATTGTCAGAACCCAAAAGATAGAATTTCATAACAAAACTTAAACCCGAATAATGTAATTCAAAATTATTTCCCTTTTTTTCCATTGCATATTCATTAACAAAATGTATCATTTCTTATTATTTTGTATATCCTATATATAAAAAAAAACAAGATTTTACACATATAACCCGTATGCTAAAAATTAAGGAAAATTTTATGGACACGCAATCGTAGCAGCCTTCCTGTCACAAGAACACCGTGTTCTCAAAACAGCGTGTTTTTATGCAACTAACGTAATCTAATCTTCATCAAAACGATGGCTATCGGCGTTACTTCGTGAGATAACCTGATATAAAAACTTGCGGACGTCGCATTTTATTTCTTTTTTCCCCTTCTATAAACTTGGCTGAACACAATGCACAGACTAACAAAGATTTTAAAGTTAGGTAATTTGTAGCAATACCATCCGTAAGAGCAATAATTAAGAAGCTCATTCGAAAAGTTACGCTTCCTATTTTTTAAAGTTGCTACAACGACGGGAATGATATCGTTAAAATAAGCTACCTTAGTGCTATAGAATTATGTTTTCTACATAGCTACCACTGTAGAATTATCATGAAATTACTTCCATACGCGGAATAACTGCAACTCCTTGGCGTATGCATATGTACATAAACTTTCAGTAGAAACTTGGACATGGCTGATTAAATACGCTCTTCATCCTATTGGAAATACGTCAATAAACCATTATATAGATAATGACATGAATCTGATACAATTTTACCTTACCAACTAACCATGGTTTTATTACAACCACCATTCTGAATGAGAACGTAATGAAAACACTTGGATTTGCATTTGCATATTAAGTTTCTAAAATTCAATTTCTTATCTAATATTCTAATCTAGTTTATCTATACTTTACGAATCTTGTCGATCAAATGACATTTCCTTGCTATTCTTATTTGTACGAACTATTTCTAAACACTTTTCTGAACCGCCAAACCCTCTATGATTCTTTAAACCTAGAGCATAGAATTTAGTTTATCATAAGCATGAATTATAACTCGTATACCATTCTGCGTTAAAATACAAGGGGAAGTTCACTTGGGACAGTGGATAGGCAGTCGGACTTCAGAGTCTTAAAAGTTTAGTTGCAATTCCAGTCGTTCCGTTTACAAAATATATGAATCACAACATTCTCTTCGGCTATGGATTAAATAGTACATTAAAAACAATAGCGTTTATCTAAAATGAGTGTTCTCGACATTAAATGACCTAAAATGTTGATATGCCATAAAACAAAATAAATAAAACTATAAAAATCCAATCACTTGCAAACATTTAAATTGAGCACAAATGGAAATTAAAACCCGGTCTCGTTTGAACCACAGAATAAAAACTGTACTTTTATAAATACATATTTGAGCAGGCACCTTTCAAACATAATCAGCTTGGCGATGTCTACAGCTCTGGCTAAAAAGTTTGCAACACTATAAAAAATCCAAGTTAATAAAACACAACTATGTTTGCTTTAACATTTTAAAATCATAATTTAAACTATTTCAAGGTAAAAAAAAATATCTATGTGTATTATCATCTATGTTACATTTTGGCATTGAAATCAGTACTTCGTGCGCCTTCCTCTAATGTTAAAAAGATTAACTCGCTTTGGCATAGACCCAATTGGTGATTTTAAACAGTTATATCGCATAGAAATGCAAAATCTCCAATACCTCTGTCTAAAACCTAAATAGTGCCAGATAATTTTCTCTATTAATTTGCTGGTATAGGATAAATCATATTTGTTAAGAAAATAAATAATTTTCAATACTCCATTAAGCAAGCCATTATTACATATAAAAGACCTAACGAATCATTAGCAGATACTTTACCAACGTAAACTGGCATTTACGACCTCACTAAATTGTTACTTATCCTTAACTAATGAATGCACATCCAAGACGATAATACCTGATAGGATCTGACATTCATTGAAATCTTATATTCATTAAATTGAAGTGACGCTCATAATATTGACTATTAAAGACATGTAAATCTGGTTCGAACATTGGAGTGTTCTTCGGGCGATTATCAGCAAACAAAGAAATGAGGCTTATTGCCGTGGGACTGCAATCGAAGTTATCATGATTAAAATCGAAAAAGGCAAAGACGAAAAAAAAATCACAAGATAAATATTATAAAAAGATAAGATAAAAAACAGCGCAGAATTGAGAGATATACAAGTAAATATCGATAAGATATTATATGGATTTCCCTTGGGCTGACTTAACAGAGAAAAAAAACTATAAAAAATGATTTTATACATATACAGAACCGTTTCGTCATGCATATAGGCATATGTATATATTTATATGTGTGTAGGTATGAATATATACATATATAAGAGAGAGAGAAAGAGAGAGAGAGAGAGAGAGAGAGAGAGAGAGAGAAATAGATATATATAGAGAGAGCGTTTTCAAATTTGTGTTCTTGCATAAGAGTATATGAAACTGTGTTAATTTTGACATTTGAGATTTATGAAAATATAAATAATGAGGTTGTAATATGGAGGATAATTTTCAAAGACACTAGAAAATATTTAGACTATGTATAAATTAATTTCATTTAAGTTAGGTTTATCTACGTGTTGCTTCTAATATTATTAGTTTTGATTACTAGGCTCTAATTCTATTCGTATTCAATGTCAAAACATAATGATAATCTACGTGTATACAAGTTTTCAGTTATATATACATATACACACACACAAATATATCATTTTACACATGAAGATAAACACACACAGGTACATAACACATATATCTACCCGGGCTGTTCGAAACAGTATTGTTCCTACCCCTAGATGAGTTACTTTATCGATTTAAAGAGACTAGTGTACCCGAGTCAGTTGACAGTAAATGCAACTTTTTTTATTTTGATTTGAACTCGTATAACC
>JAYKTE010191197.1:0-12538 GCA_036873565.1 Xipholeptos notoides | reverse complement strand
TAATAATAATAATAATAATAATAATAATAATAATAATAATAATAATAATATAATAATAATAATAATAATAATAATAAACATTAATAAATTCCGTGAAATTTCTAAGGGTTCCTGCTAGTATTTATTATTTATATCAGGATTTTACGTCCTGTTTGCCCGCACTTTTTGCAGCTTAGAACCAGTCTTTTTGCGGGAGGCAAAAAATTGTATTGACCATTCATCAACATTTTAAAAAAGGGGAAATTCCAGAAGCATCGATTGTTATCACAGTACACATATGCGCACACAGACACTGACGTTGACACACACACACACACACACACACACACACACACACACTCGAACATACACACCGACACAAATAAACGCACACACACACACTAACATTCAGACATAGACTAACGCAGACACACTCACGCACATACACACGCGCACGCGCGAACAGACAAACACACAGGTAAAGAGAATGACACAGGCACATGTACACAAATATACACACACACATACACGGAAACACACACTTAGACTCAGGCTGACACATTCACACTCCGACACACCTACTCAGACACATCCACTCAGACACAGACGTACAATTACGCTTAGACACACCGAGACACACACACACACATTTTTATATACATATTTAAGTTTTCGGTAAACATCAAAGACGTTTTTACCTCAAATGTTTTGTTATAGATCTATTCCAAATTATTTCCTATTTTCTTTTTTGATATTCTACGTAACTTGGGTGCGGTCCATCTTCAAAGGTATTGAAGTCTTTATTAGAAGGTCGGAAAGCGCTCAGGCCTTGGCGTAGCTAGAATCAACGTCACCTGGGGCAGTCTGCACAAATATTACCCAACTTGCAGTAAATAGAAATTTTCAATTTTAAATATCTAATGCATTTCATTACGTCATAATTCGCCCTACGATTTGTACAGAAGTCTGTTTTTAAGATTTAAAAAGAAATCAAGATATTAAATTTTATAAGTTTTTAAAACACTTTCGTTTGCCAAGGAAGCTTCTGTACTCACAGCTTAGTGAGGGCAGGAGAAACCAAGGCAGACCAAGGCTGTGGTTTAAAGACACTGCTAAGAGAAACTTGATGATGTTAGACATTCAAACAGGAAGGTGGCAAAGGTTGGCTGAAAACCGTGACCACTTGAGACGTCTAACTAGACCTATTTGAGACAGTCCTTGTCGAAATCGACAGACTGCAATGATGATTAAGCAACAAATAGGTTGGTCAGTGCCTCTTGGCATAAACGAGGGATTAAATCCACCTAGGATTGAGTTGAGCAACATACGTTCTCCTTTCTTCTCCAATACCTTTATGCCAACCATAGCTGCTGGAATAACAGGCACAGCAAAAGATTTTTAGATGAGCATTGGGTGTCTTAGAATTCTTTGAGATGGAAAAGAGTTCTATTAACTACATACTTATTAGGGGTTAAAAGACTACTTACTGATCAACACACTGACAGTCATCATGATAAGAAATTAATTTCTTAGATCTAATCAGGTTCTAGCAAGCAGGTGAATCTATTTTTTCTAAATGAATTAACCGATTCCCGTTTTTCGCATAGTATCCCTTATGCTACTAAAACTGAGATTTTGGATACAATTTTATTTTTACTCTATTTCCAGAGATAATTATTTTAAATGAAATATTCTTTTTCAACTCTTTTGGCTGTAACACTAAAAACTAACGAGTATAATCCATTTTTACTCTTTTCATGATACCTAACTTAAATATGGGTCAATCACAAAAAAATTTGCTCCCCTGTCCTATAACAAGCATTTAACACATTAATGTTAAACAAAACATTTAACTCAAAATTGCTACTAGTTCTTTTTTTAACAATGAATCATCTTGTAAAAGAAAGTATTCATCAAACCAACATCTCAATGCACTATCAACTTTACTGAAAAAAAAAAAAAACACATCTAAGACTAAAAGGAACTATTTTCAGTTCACTGTTCAAGTAATATTGTTTTCTTAATGATTCTTTTCTTTGTCTGATGTATATTCTTATTTTCATTACCCCCTTTTTTTTAATAGCACCCCTTTTTTCTCCTTTATAGTCACAAATTAATTACATATATAAAAAAAAAAAGTTCTTACTCAGAATCTGGGATTTTCCCTTTTTATGATTTTCATTTTTTTCCATTTATTGTGTTATTTTTTTTATTGTTTTTCCACCATGTTGCCTCTCATCATATGTTTTGAACCCAAAAATGTTGTCTGCTGCATCTGTGGATTTTCATTTTCAGGTCTGTCAAACACTCCTCTGAGTGAGAGCCCTGATCACTTTAGAACCAAAGAGACAGTTGTGATGTAGTGGGATATTAAATAGGACATTGGGGTTTTCCACCATGTTGACAGTTCTGCCATGGGGCAACCAGTTTCAGGAAAGACCAACCCTCTTTTTCGCTTGGCCTATTTATTGCAAGTTAGGCCTGAAAAGTTTATAAGCAACCACACTTTCTTGGCTACATAAAACATTGGCCCTGTTAGAGCTCCAATTTGTTGATGTACCCTTAACTCCATCCTCTGTTGCATGTTGTGGTGATAATCTTTGTATGTGTGTGTATATATGTGAACAGAGTTCTTTCTACATGGTGAAAATGTCGAAATTAAATACTAACAACAAACAAGGATTTATTTCTATTCAATAACAATATTAAATATATTTTTATTCTTTGAAACTTGTTTTCTAGTTTGAAAGGTTTTACATTTTTCTATCTGGGGAAGGGTTGACCCATCAAGCGAGAACTCATACTTGGTACTGAAATTAGTGATTATTATTCCAAAAAGCTAAACTCTAAATAATAAATTGAAACAGATCATTCCTTTAGTAATTGTTAAATATCTGTTTGGAAAAATGACGGTCATGACTATTCAAGACCCAAAACAATACACTCTTCAAACCTGCCTCCTCTGCAGCTAGTTATTTTAATATAAACAAACTTATTATTTACATTTTGAAGTTTGACCTACATTCTAATCTCCTTAATGTTGACTGATATTTTATTAAATTGTAATTTTCATGCCTTATCTCTATTTAGGTAACTAATTTTATTACACAAATCCTCACAATTCTAGCTGCCTGAACTTATAAGATTCCTAATAAGGCTTGTTATTGAAGGGGAAAAAAGGGAGGAATGAGAGAGTTCTTATGGTTCAGATTTGTATGTACAGTACTTGAGTAAAAACATCAGTTTTGGATGAGGAAGAAAGTTGAGATGAGGTGATCAAGAACAGTTTCTCTTAATACAATTTCTGTTAGTAGAAATTATGTTGGAGCCACACAGAAATTTGATCTATTTCTTAAGCTATCTGCAATTGCAGATAACTTGTCATCAATGTCTTGTCAGCTCTTTCATTTAACATAGACATTTTCTATAAAATAGGTTTTTCCATTTACAAATTATAATCCTCTTTCCCCACTTCCAGCCCAAGAAAAAGAAACTCTGTTTACTGTTGAGGTTTTTTTCTAGGTTCCTTATGCATAATGCGTTGGCTTGAGCTCATGTTTCTTAATCTTTCGTTACTCCTCCTCTCAAAGATCACTCTCACTTTCATCTTTGTAAACCATAAAACAAAAAAAAACATTAAGATGGAAATTATTGACACTTCTATTGTTTAATTCCAACAAAAGAATGTCTTTAGTGGGAAGAAAAATTAAAACTTCCTAACCTTTTCCTTTAAAGGTAATCATGACCTCCAATTATCAAGCAAGAATAAAATAATTCATAAGTTTCTTTATTTATTATTCTAGTCACACTGACTGCTTTAACATTTTTTATGATCCAATTTTCATTGGTTCTCAATTTAACAGAATATTTTGTCCTAAATACTGTGTATAACTACTTTGTCTGATTGACGAGAAGCCAATTTAATAATGATAAAACAATTTTTTGCTGCTGGTTTACATATGGAAGTATTGATTATTTTTATTTATGCTATTTTTTTCCACATCAGGCTTCTTTTTGATACCCTCCAAAAATCCCTTTAAATTTAGTTTTTCAGAAAAAAAGAGAGCGGTTACTTTTCTTCCTCAGGTATATTGACTGCAAAACTATGTCCTTCCTATAAGGTACGTCCCTCTTATTGAAATAAATTAATTAACAAATATTTGTTATTAATAAAAATTCATTTTCAAGTTTGCTAGCAAATCAAATTTACAAAATGTAAAATGATGCAAGATGGATGGTTACTTTTAAGTTTCTAATCTATGCATTCATCTAATGAAAGGTCATATCTGGGTTGGTCTATCTTAAAAAAATTATTAGATTTTTCTTCTCCAATTTTTTTTTTTTTTTAAAGAAGAAGAAAAAACAAAGTGTTCAGACATAAATTTTATTTTTTTTTGAACAGATAAAATATAAAAGAAATTCAAAAGGAAAAAAAGGGGGTGGTTGGAATATAAGAAAAGTTTTTGTTTTGGTGTTCTATTTTCTTTTTTTTTTCTCTTAGAAGTAAATCCGTTTTGCATCTGCTGGGATCTGTTCAATGGGACAGTATGGACACTTGACTCTGGAACGAGAAAGGAATGCCGATACTGTACTGTTCAAGTAAAAACAGCACAACAGGCATTTAGCAAACAGTTAGTATATGATTTGTTTTTTCTTTTTTAAGAGAGACATTTTGTTTGGGAAGAAAGTGGGTGGATGGGTGTGCATGTACATGAACCATTATTTTACCTGATATGACTTAACCTTTTGTTTTTTTTACTAAGAAAGAAAAGATTGATATAACTGAATTCTTGTAAATCAACTCCTAATACAAGATTCATGTGTGCGTATATACTTAATGAAATAGACCGTAGTCAGGATATTTAATTATAGTGTTTTAATGGGTACACAAAATTTAGGAAAGAACAAGATTTATAAAGATGTCTGAGCTGAATCAACTCATTTATCAATTAAGATATATAAACATTTAAAGCTCTTTCAAAATAATTTTTTCTGAAAAGATCTCTTTTGGGATAATATTTCTGTAAATTAAATTTAGAGCCATCATATCAAAATCACATCATTACCTAAAAAATTCATAACAGAAAATTTATCAACAATATTTTTTTTCACATCATTGAACTTTATAAATTTCTTTTAGGGATCAGTCGTAAAAATTAAAGGATAAAAAAAAATACTTACTTTGTTCCATTAGTTAGTTTATTAAGAGCATCTTGAGAAATAACATGGCCACAAATGAGTCGCATTGGAGGGTTGTTATCGCTGCTTTGTTGTCGTAAAATGGGACATGCAAAAATTGAATGATAATGATAATCACTTCCCAAATCTATTTCAACCTAAAATTATGAAAAAAAAAAAAAATATATCAATAGAAAATACTAATGCTACAAATCTTAACTTTAATGTATATATATATCTTATTCCTAAAAATGATTGGTTTGAAAACCCAAGTCATAAATTTGAATTTTAACCAATTAATAATATCTACTTACTGGTAATTCATCTTTTGCTGTCCATACACTCGTACAATGTCGTTGTTGCATCACTTGTCGAATACTGAGTAATGGTGGAAGTGCAATGCATCCAGCACGCATGCTATAAAGCAAAAACAAAACAAATTTTAGAAACAAAGCCTTTCCTCTTTTAATAAATGTTATCAAAGTTACATCAATGTCTTAAATTACATGGTGAGATATTTAAAAATCTTTACCTGACCGTAAGTGGACTTTCTACAGACAGTCCCATTAATGCACAAGCATCTCTGGTGAAAACATCACAAATTTCTGCCCAATAAATAGGATCCAGTAAATAGGCATAAGGCGACTTCTCAATATCTTGGTGTAAATACAATAAACTTCCCATGAGAACTTGTAAGTCTGAAATTAATTTAGTCAGAAAAAAAAGCATTTCTTAGAAATTTTCAAATTCAAGATGATGTTAAGCCTGATTTTGTATTTTTTGTTTAATCCTATGACAAATTTAAAGAACATTTTCAAGACCTAGACGAGTGAGACTGGACTTAAGTTGGTAATATAAAGGATAAGACTGGGAATATTCTAAGTGTGTATGAAGCAAAAAGTTATTTTCTGAGTGGCCAATAATATGAAAAGAATACATTTAGAAGAATAATAAACAAGATCTTTTATTGGTACTCTCAAATTAGACATACTATATAAATAAGGATTATGTTAAGGGGACACAACCTTTAGAGTAATTTAACACCAAAAATAATTTTTTTTGTGTGAACATTGCTTCACTCAAAGCTGGTGGGTGGGATTGAAACCTTTAGCCACATAGCTTGTATTAGTTTGAGACTAATAACTAGATTATTCTCAACATAAAAAGATTTTAGCAACTTGGAAGTCATTTATTAATTAATGAGAGTTGGATATTTTACTATTTGAACCATTTCCAACTAACCAATAACACAATGTAAATTGTGAAGATCATAGATATTGCCCCAAGTTACCAATCAATTATAAACTCAAAACATATTTATCATTCTTAAAATAATTTTATGAGCAAGTAGAGTATAGATTGAAAATTATAAAATAAAATCTTTAATTCCCACTTTTGCATGTAAATTTGGTTACACGTGTGGAGATAAACACAAGATTAAATCACAAAAGGAAAACAAAAATATTTAAAACAATTTATTTTAGTTGTTCAGATAGAAACTGCAAAACATTCATAGGCCAATCAAGTGTAACTTACCTTTTGCATGTTGACTAGCGAAAGGAGCAAATTTTTTTGAATAGGAAAGTGCCACATTCTGCTTACTTTGGCCTTGACGTATCAAACTAATAAATTGCAGACGATGCAATTTAAATTCTAGTGAACTATTTTGAGCCATTAATTTTGTACGATTTGCTTCTGCCCATCTAAAAAAATAAATAAATATTCAATCTTCATAATGTTATTACTTCACATGAAATGAAAATACAAACAAGGTCAAACAAAATTCAAATACCTGCAATCATTAGTTAAATGATAAGGGAGATCAGATCATTTAACCTTGTATCTTTGTTTTTGATCAATGACTGCATCAAAGCAATTCTTAAGATGGTGTTGAAACCTAGTTATAAACTGACAATACTGGACTTGACAATAGTCGGATCAAACATACTACACAGCACTTTGAAAGTGGCTTTCTGACACTGGCTTGATTGGTTAAATACATATTTACACTAGAACAAAATATTTTTATTTTAGCAATGAATATAGAAAATCTTTAAATTCATTTAAAGGTTACTTGTAGACCTTAAACAAAAGTAAAATAAATATTCCTCTTTGCAACAGTTAAATATAAAAATTGGTATGAATTAAGAAAGTTTGAATTAAAATGCAAATGATACTTGATAATTAAAAATAGTATGTAATCAACAACATTTTTTTATTCCCATTTTGGAAGAAATTACAAATTAAGACTATTTGAGGAAAAGAGCTCAAGTCAATGAAACTTTTTCATAAACTACTTTTTTCAGTAGACAATCTTCTCAACTGAAAAAAGTATATGATAAAACTTATCAGTGAAAAAAGTGTTGACCTGAGACTGGAATTGAAAAAAGTAAAAATGTTTCTACAGGGTTATTAAAAAAGAATAAACATTTTATTACCTAGTTAACTCCCCCTTTTTGAAAATTAAATGCAAGAGGTAAAACCTCAGTTAACAATTCAGTCATCAAGAAAATTTATCACTAACTATATCATATACAAAAATCCAATACCAAATGGTAAACAAATCTCATTTGTATATTCTCATTACTTTTGCTTTCTACTTAATCCACTCAAACAAATATACTACATTTTTTCATGCTATTTCTTTATTCAGACCATTTTATCAACTTTTGTACACTGTATACCCATTAAAAATAAGTAAAAGCAATAGAAAATTCAAGGTTGAGGAGTATGGGAGAACATTAATACAATTTTTTACATATTGGTACAAAATAAATAGGAAAATTAACAAAACCCACACATTTTGGGCACAATCTCAAACACAGCACAGATTTTTGCTAAGTGTTCTTTCTGAAACTTACGATTTTTCACTCAGGGTAAACAAACAGCTGATTATTGCATGACTACAGTGCCTGTAATAATATAATAGAGTGGCCTTTGGCCACATGGTGTATGTCTCTCAAAAGTTTTTTTTGTGTGTGCGAGAGAGAGAGAGAGAGAGAGAGAGAGAGAGAGAGAGAGAGACTGGACTTTCAGGGCATTTATCATCCAGTCAGGTTGCGGGTTGACAAGGAAGGACCAAAGTATCACAGAGTATTTTGTACCAAATGAGAATGTACCATGTGACTACAAAACCAAGTGATCAGGGGTAGGTGCAAAGAAGGGGAGTGAACCCAGATTCATGAGAGACAGTCATTGTACAATAGCAAATAAGGAAGCCTTTGGTTAAAAAACCTGGTTGTTATTTTACTGTGCACTTCATACTTTCAGTGCCTCACAAAATTAAAATTATATATTTATTTACACACACACAAAAGTGACATCATAAAATGACTATTCTTTTAAAATAATCCTTCCTTTCAAAAGAATTACAATGAGTTTAATGAGTTTTGATAATTGAAGAATTAAATGTCTTCAATTTAAAAAAAAAATTGTACACCAAAATATTTTATAGCTAATTAATTTTCTATTAGTTTGTCTGAAATATCTATTATCAAGTGTAAGAGATTTTATTGCTTAAATAGCAAGATGTGTTTTGATCTTTCTGCAAACAAATACACACGAAACAGATTCAGATTAATAGAATTATAAATTCAAAAACTTTGTAAAATCTTTTATATATTTGACTAAATACCAAAAACATTTTGGTTAAAGAAAAACATTAAAAATGAAAAAAGTTAAAGCAACTAACTTTAATGCTGGTTCCAAATTTTTTTCTTTTAAAGCTTCCAAAATGCGATGTAATTCTAAAAATGGCTCCTTTCTGCTCTCTTCTAAATTGAGATCTGCTTCCTGTAGAAAAAAGTATTTTATTTTATTAACAAGAATAAATTCTTATTCAAAAAATAAATCTACAATAAACAAAAAGGTTTTGAATAAAAACTATCATTAAACAAACTTAATGATTTTACTTTTTTTAAAGTTCAAAATTTCAATAAAATAAAAAACAAAGTTAAATTTTAAATAAAAATGACATGAAATATCCTTACTTCATTTAAGGCTTCAGCTATGTCTAACATGCCTTGCCGTAAAAAATGTTCACAAACAACTTTGTTGAGTATTTTCTGCTTTTCATCCCCTTCAAAAGCACCTGCTGTGGTTATTGAACTGAAATCAGATTTGAAATTCTGGAAAAAAAAAAAAGAAATTATAAATTTTCTTACTATTGAAGATTTTATATAGTATTTTTTCTTAAACATTTTTATCATAAAATTTGAAAGGAAATTAGTTCAATGAGACTACAGTAAATTTTACTTGTATGATTTATCAGTATTTTTTTTTTTTTTTAATATGATTATTTTTCATTGTTGGCAAAAAGAAATGGAAGAATAACATTTCAATTTCCTAGGTCCCAAAGGTACCATATATCTGGTTTTTGGTAGTGGTAAACCAACAGTTGGGAAAGGATACTTTATTCAATTGACTTGAATGAAACCCATTTAGTGGATCAATAAAAAATAAATAGTTGAAATATTTTGAAATTATTTTTATTAGGAAGAAGAAAACAAAATAGATTATTTTCTACCAGCCCAAATGAACAATCATTTTTCTACTTTTTGTCTCCTGAAACTATAAATATATGGACACTAAAAGGTAATTATACATCAACTGTGAATACACTCAGATTCGAGTCAAAGTCAAAATATAAGCATAAGGATAAGCAAATTATGGCCATCTAAGGACTGATGAACCACTAATGTAGATAGCATATGTAAGAAAACTACAACTGACCAGACAGAAAGAGACCATAGCAGATATCCACCCTCCTCTAGTTTTTGGTTATCTATGATTTGTTGAATTGAAAATGTGACCGTTACTATATGTTTGGATTTGTAAAAGAATGAATCTTTTTCATGAATAAAAAAAGCTATCCCACTGATGAGCTGCTATACCAAGCAGTGAAATGCATAGCATATGGGTTTTAAAAAAATAATGCGTTTGTTATCTTTATAACATATATATATATTATACAGTTATGCAATTATATATATATTGATCCATCAAAATAAATTGAAAATAACTAACATTTTTGATGTAGTGAATCTTTAAAAATCAGAGAATTATCTGATTGTGATATTTTTCATTATTAATTAAATGAACTGTATCAAGCAGTAAAATACATATCAATTACATTTAAAATTATCAATGTTGTTATTTCCTTAAGAGATCTTTAAAAAAAGACTTAAAAATTTAAGAGATTTTTGAAAATCATAAAAAAACATTTAAAAAACACACGTGATATGCTGTTAAAAACTAAATCAATAAATGTGCATAAATATCACGAATCTAAGTTGAAGCTGTCAACTAAAGAGCAATATATAAGATTAATCAAAATCATATTTCTATGATAAACATTTTTTTTTAATAGGAAGGAAGAATATACATCTTACATTTCATTTAAGACACAATGAAGCTAAAGTATTGTTGTCTAACCTGATTTTTGATCAAATTCTTTAAAAATTTCTAAATGATATTTATATTACTTACTCTATCAATCGTTTTTCCTACTCGTGACACAGTACTGTGAAGGTCTTTGTGTTCGGTACTGAGTCTTGAAACTGTATCTCGTACTCTGCGTAAGCACTGAGATAGAACTAACGATTGTGTGGCTGTGAGCTCTCTGTCTTCAGGCACTAAAATAGAAATTGAAAAGAGTAAAGTTATTAAAATGAAAAAGTTTGATTTCTATTGAATTTCTATATATAAAAAAGCTTTAAGAAAAATTTTAACAACATTCTAGTATTTATGTAAAAGGCTTACTTCACATGAAAAGCTTAAAAAAAAAATCAAAACACATATATATCAAATGGATTTTAGATTAAGGATTGATGTATGTATGAGGGTTGAAATCCCATCCACTTAAGTATCTAATAAATGGATATTCTTAAATGGTTTTCTTGTTTTAATAAATGGTATACTTATTCATTGTGTATTATAATAAAACTGAATTCGTATTTAAAATGATTTTTAATTTTTTTAAATTAATTATTATGTATCTCATAAAAACGATTTGTTTTTACGTCTCACAAACCTAAAGTTCCAAAAGTAAAGCTTTATTATTATTTTTTTTTAATTCTGCTCAAATATATCAGAGGGTAGTGTAAATTGCATTGTTATGATGACCGAACTTATGCATTCATGACCTGAAAGTTTAATCTCATTGTAGCACATATTGTCGATGTGAGACTAAGAAAGCAACCAGTTATTGATGTGTGTCAGAAGTAAAGATGCAACATTAAATTCCTATATACCGTTTTGAAAATTAGGAACATTTTATCTTTAAATTAATTTCTAAGGCCCTTTAGATCAACATCTTATTAGGAGAAAAATTGTTGGAAAATTTTAAAGAATGGAATGACGAAGAAGACTAAGCAAGGAGACCTGCCAAAAGATTAATTGATTAGCGTATAATTTATTTAAAAAATATAAAAATATTTTTAAAAGAATCATCCAATCATTATGAAGTTTTCACCAATTAAGTGAATAATGACTGTTATAAAGGTTTAATTACTATTTTTTTTTTTATTCACTCGTACCTTCATGTTCTTTTTCGCTAATGACATATTTTTAGGAAGGGGAATAAATGAAGATAGTAGACAAAAAATAAATGAATAAATAAATAAAAACTGGAGAAAATTTTGAAAAAATATGAATGAATTTGGTATTATTATTTTTACTAATTCTATTGAAAAAAAAAAAGTCATTTTTCAGGTGTACTAAATTAATGAATGAGTTTAAACACTGTTTAACAGAAAAATGTACAGAACCCCTAGTAGTGAGTGGCAATACTACTTTAAAAAAAAACCTTTAACTTTTAACAGCGAATAAAATGCCAACAAAACTATTAATTTTCTAATTGTTTGGCAAATTAAATAAATTTTATTTTAAATATTAGAAAATTGGCAGATTTGTTGAGAAGTTTAGTGGTTAAAAAAGATTTTTGTAATATAGTTAACATTTATAGAAAATTAATTTTTAATTTTCAAATCAATTATAGTAATTTAATAATTGGATACACACAATATCAAAAGAATGCGTTAAAACAAAAATGAAAACTTTTTTTTAACGACAAACGTTGTAAACGTTGGAAAGCAGAAGCAGCTGTGAATAATGATAGAACACAATGAGTGACTGCTCTCCCTTAGATTTAAAAAATCTTTTATATTTGATACCAATTAATTACTTTTTAGTTACCTTTTTTAATTTCAGTTAACCTAGGACTAAACTAGGAGTAATTAAATTATTTCAATTCAATATTTCCAAAGTTATCTAATTTAAATTAATTTCAACATTTTTAATTTTAAATATGGTATTTACTTGGTCGAGCACCAACCCAAGTTCGGCACAAGGCCATTTTTATGTGCTCATCCCTGGGCTTTTG
>JAYKTE010191086.1:0-12539 GCA_036873565.1 Xipholeptos notoides | reverse complement strand
ACTAGGCCTATTTATACTATTCCGCCTCTAGGGCCGGCTCCAAAAATTATTTCATTCTGCGTGTTCTCATTGGTCGAAAAATACTTTGGCTGCTGCTGGTTTTTTCGCTCTGCGTGTACTCATTGGTCGATAAACAATTTAGGGGTGGTCCCTGGCTGCTGCTGACTTTTCGTGAAAATAAGCGTCAGGTGACTGCTGCTGATTTTTCATGAAAATAAGTGTCATGTGATATGCTTACTACTACGTCCGCGCATTTCCAAATGACCTCCCTAAACAGACTCGAAAATTCGTATTTCGCCCTGAGACGTCGAGGTGTCAACATCAAGTTAACGAAATAAATGCGTGCTTTGTGCGGGTATCGAAGTCGTTTGAGCATCCCACCGTTGTTTTACGAAATTGACGGTGGGGTGCGATAAGATTGTGCCCCCTCTACTTGCGCCCCCAATTTATTAAAGGCTTCCACCAATGACTATAGATACAGATAGATAGACGGATTGAAAGAGATATATTTCAACATACAAGTATGAAAATAATTTTCCAGTTAATCCTAATAATTATTTTGTTAATTTTTTTCATTACAATAGATTTGCGGAGCCAATGAGCCTTGTGGCTTATAGAGAACTTGCAGCTACCCGCATCCCGCAATTGCAGGGTCAATGCGGGCCCTAAGTATGACCATGGATAGACCCTAAGTTATGGATGTTGCTGTTTTTAAGTGAAAATAATTATGGATATAGTTTGATTTGAACATCATTAGTTACAATTTCACTAGAATGCTAGAACTTGTAAAATGCATAAAATAGCTCCTATATTTTCTGCATATGTCTCACTTATAAAGTATTTGTCTACAAATCAATTAAATGAAAGTCTTAGGTTGTATATTCTAAACCCACAGAACTTGATAATCTTCCATAGATAACTTAAGGTTATAAGCCCTTTCTCATCAAATACCTACATCACTACCTGATGTGACAAACCAGATTGTTTGTCTTTTATTTCATGCTCACTTGCTAGTCCAACCTGTTTTTCAAGATTATAGTACTTGAATTTTATTTTAAATTAATTTTATTTTCTTCAAATAAATTAATTTTAAAGAATTTTATCATTTTTCATTATTATTTTATCTTTTTAAGTATAGTAAAAATCTTTAGTTAACAAACTTTGTTAATTAATGAGTTTTGTTCACTGGATAAAAAATATTTCTGAATTGGAAAAATATACAGTGATTGCTTTGTTCCAAGATGAATGAAAGGTTTATATTCACTGTTTTTAAGTATTTTACTTGGCATAAAGTGTCTTACAGCACAAAAAATCTTAAAATTTTACTTAAAAGAAATGAAAATAAAATACAAGTATAGGAAAACCGTTTTGTTTGTTTCTTTGTTTCATGGCATATCAAACTCAACTGAATGGTCATTTAATGTTGTGAACAGTTATTTTTGGAAAAAAGTTTTCTTTTGTTGACTAAAAGACACTAGTTATCTCATAGTTGTGGTAGTATAAATTGATTCATTTCATTCCTAAGAGTTTATGCATGTCAGCAAATGAAACAAATCTTTTGTATGAGGATTGTTCCGAAAGTAATACCGTTTTTAATTCTGCCCAAATGGATCAGAGGGGATTGCAAATTGCATTGTTATGATGACTTAACTTATGCATTCATGACCTGAAAGTTTCATTTCTTTGTTGCAGATATTGACAGTGTGAGACTCTAAGAAACAACCCTTTTCATGGATGCGTACCAGAAGCAGAGATGCATCCTTAAATTCCTCCATGTAGAAAAAAATTGAGCCAAAATTTGTTGAAAAATTACAAAGCTGATGCAGTTAATGCCAACAGTAACGAAATGGATTCATTGATTTCAGAGTAGCGAAATTCCCATGCGCAGGCTCTTGTTCATCACTAGCAAAAGTGAGACTAGTGGTGGTTATGAAGAAAAATAAATGCCAGAGCGCCAAAGATTGTCCGTTTTAATGGTATCAGTCTTGTCTTTGTAACTCTTCAACTTTTTCAGTTAAAAGTTAAAAAGTAGGAGACATTAATTTTGCAACTATCCTCCTATTTACGAATGTTTATAAATATTTGGTATTGACATGGGTACCTGAAAGTCTTTTTGAAAACATTTTATATCCTTAGTGTTTCTAAGAGTAATCAATTTCAAATGCTTGTTGCAAGTTCCACTAGCTGGTTCTTTCAAAGTTGAAAATTAACAGATTTTTCACAAGAACCATTATTATTATTTTTTTGATGATAATAATTATAATTATAAATGATCTAGGAGAGGAGCTTGCAGTCGCTGGTTACAAGGGATACTGAAGTATCAGAGGAGTCTTATTGTCACCCTGCCTTTGGAAAGCACCACCAATTGTTGGCTGAATCTAGATTCTACTGATCTCGGGTGTGAGAGCTAGATATAGTAAGGTGAATCCCAAGGAGAAGTGGTACCATAGTCTTTGGCTGTAATGGAGTGGATTCTGCTGAAAAATAACAAAGAGACTTTTGTTACTTTGACTCCACTGGTCACGAACAGCATGCAAGTGCTGTGAGTGACCATGTGAGAATTTAAATAATTATAAAAACCCAAGGAGATATAGAACAATACAGTTTTTGACTGGAAAGGAGAGGAGCTTGCTGGAGCTTCAGTTTCACGAGGAAACTTGTTTTCACTCTGACTCCTACAAAAGCCATTAGTTGTTAGGTGTGCAAGCACTTCATTGTGAGATTTCAAATAATAATAATGATAATAGTAATATCAACAACACAACAACAATGGCCTGACTTCGCATTAAGATATTATCTTTGGTGTCATGTCAGCGGAGTGTCAGAGAAAAAAAAGAGTTCACGATCACAGATATACAAGGCTTGTTGAAAAAATATTTCACATACCTGAAGGGGTTTGGACCCCTATCCCCTTCAAAGTAGGCCCCTTGTGCTTGTACACACTTAGCGCACCGATCCTTCCACTGCTAGAAACACCTCTGGAGGTTTTCTTTTGGAATAGTGTTCATCTCTGCTATTGCATTCCACATTATCGCTTCTCTACTCTCAAAATTGGATCGTTTCAGTAGTGTCTTCAATTTTGGAAACAACAGGCCTGTCTAAAATATATCTGGCTATTAGTTTTTTCAAAATTGAAGATGCCACTGAAAGGATTCTGTTTTGAGAGTAGAGAAGAGTGGAATGTGGAATGCGATGGCAGAAATGAATGCTATTCGAAAAGAAGACTTCCAGCAGTGGAAGGATCGGTGGGCTAAGTGTGTGTAAGCACAAGGGGCCTACTTTGAAGGGAATTAGGGTCCAAACTCCGTCATGTATGTGAAAACATTTTTTCTGGCCAAAGATCTAATAATAATCTAACAAAACCAAAACCCTTTAAGTCATTATTAGTGAAAATATTGTGTGATCTTTTTTTTTTTTATAAAAGACATTCAAAATAAAATCAGTCAATGCCTTTTAATTCTCTTTGATACTCTAGGACTATAGGTAGCAATAGAGTAGTGTACTTAATTTAATTCAATGCTGCTGCGAGTGCTTTTTCATAGTAAAAAAAAATACAAACTTTTTCCTTAAAAAAAGGCCCAAAGAAAAATTGCAAAAGAACTGATCTAAGTATTTTGAATGATTTTAAGATCATTAAACCAAAACAATAGTGACTTTTTCTGCAATCTTTTTCCAAGTTAATGACTTTATTAAACTTTTTTTAATTTAAAAAATCTAAACTAAATGGATTTGTATGCGTAAGTGAATTGAATTGGAAGTTGATATAACTTCCAATTCACTTCTATTACTACGCATACAAATCCATTTAGTTTAGATTTTTTAAATTAAAACAACTTTAACAAATTTTCTCATTGTTATAAGAACAAACGTCAGATTTAAAAAAATATACATTTAAAATAACTTTATTTTAAAAAGATTAACAAATTTTAACTGTTAAAATACTCGTGTTACAGTTATCTCCCTTTATTAGAATTAAGAGCCACAAGAAATATTTTGTTTTCGGCTCGACGAACCTCGAGTTAAATTTAATTAAAATAAGAGGATTAAAGATCTAATATCTGCTCTTTTTGTCGTGTTCTTTTTCTTTATTTTCGTTATTTTATGATTTTATATTGAAAATTTATACTTGTAGCTTGAAATTTTTATCGAATATTTTCTACCAAAAAATATGACTTTTTAAAGGGGGAATCACGGAATAATATTCCACAATTAGACATGGATGGGAACCTCTTTCTTTCCAGTACATATCGTTAAACATGTTTATTTCATTACCTTAGTTTTTAGCACTAGTTATTAAAATACATTTTTAATAGCTACAGTGTCGATAACACTAAGAAAATTGATTTTTCTACTTTAACTTTTCAAAACCTTTTTTTAACACTTATTTCCCTACAATTTTTCGCGCCATAAATACTTGACGCGCGGGCCAAAATATTTTGTATCCAAGTTTTTTGTTTGTGACAAAAATACTTAAACTTAACTGTTAAAAAAAAACACACCACTATTATGAAAAAATATAACTAATGGATAAACACTTTTTCTTGAATTCAAAGCCTGGAAAGCATTCTCACATTGCTAATAAAGATAGTTTCATTATGAGTGGTTGTGGTGGCACTACTAGTACTTGGGGCCACTATGGTAGTGGGGGTCGGTGTGCCAATGAGTGTGTGTCGTCAGTCGTCACTGCATTTACTTGGTACAGGCTAGGTTCATAACACATATGCGCCACAGACAGAGCCTGTCAGTGAGTGAGTGCACTCACTCTCACTCACTACTGACTGCACACAGTGAGCGCAGTAAATTAATTCCACACACAAGTTAATTGTAACCTTTTTTTTAAACAATTAGCATTTGTATTGAAAGTTGATTAGTCAATTAAAATAAGATTTCAATTTTTGTTTTTAAAAATGTTAAAAAGAAAACATGCTAAACTTTTCAAATAAATAAATAAAGCGACCGCTAGCCCAACAAAACCCTTTTAACGTAAACAAAAACAATAAACATTTGCCTAAATATCAACTTAAGAAAATATTTATTTGCACTTTTCACAACAGAAAATTAAATTTCTGTCTTGGCTCGAAAAGTGTGAAAACGGTAAAAAGTTTTTTTTTATTTGACTAATACACTTTTATATAACTTTTTTAATTTTAAAGAATGACCATTTAAAAATCCTACGAGGAAACAAAAACTACAAGTGAGTAAAATCTGCCGAGATCTATGGATGGAACGATAAACGTTAACGAACAAGAAAATGATTCACATAAGTCAACGTGGAAATCACGTCACTTGTTCCACGTGTAACTAAAAAATTCCTCGTTTCGTTACGTTTTACGACGACGAATTAACGTTGTAATTCGTTTATATTATTTTTAAAACGGTTCGTTTTTGGAGTTACTAGCGAAAAATTCCATTTATCACTCAAAAATCAAAATGAAATAATAAATATTTTCCATTTTGTAAAATTTGAAGCAGTGAAGGAAGGAATAAAAACTTCTTCACTGCTTGCTTGGCAGCAGCCAGCATCAGTAAATTCATTTCATACTTCTTTCTTTGTCTGCCTTTTCCCCTCTTATACTTTAGCTTTGTGAGACTTTATTTTTCTCATTTTCTTTACTTTTCTACGATGTCCAGTAAATCCCGTTTCATTTATTATTAATATTTTATATTCGTTTCCTTTTTTCCCCTCCCTTATTCTCGCATTTTCCGACTCTTTATTTTCTTTATTGATTTTTTTGACGGGCGGAAGTGACGCAATATGTCCACGTCTTTCAAGCGAGTGTGTGTCAGTTTTGTCCAATCAGGAATCATTATTGGTTGTCACGTGACCTAACTTCAATCTCGTATTGTATTGCTGGTCCGACTTCTTTTAGTCGTTGTTGCTCGCTGTTGTCTTCGCATTTTTCATACCCTTTGCTGTTTTTGTTTTTTTTTAACTGAAATTTACCACCCAATCTTGTTAACAACAAAAAATTGTTTGTTAACTAAAAAAAACAACAAAAAAAACAGCAACACCCTACTGCCAAAGTATTTATTTTGTGTTATTATTTTTTATGTCTCTGAAAAGGAAACATCATAAACAAACATTAGTTGCGACAAAATATAACTCGAATAACAACAACCACCCAGAATAAAGGAGTAAAAAAAGCTAATCAAAAACAACTCGACGGGAACAATCACAACAAAAATTAACTTGGATGTTACATTTCTCTTGTTTTGAAAAATATAATAACAAACAAATATCGTGTCAATTTCCAAGTCTTTAACTTGACATGTTTCATTTTCCACTTCTCTTGCCGTAGTAAATAAATGACCTCAAAAAGTATTTTTGAGGATTGACAACAATAACGAAATGAATTTTAAGAAAAGGAAAAGAACCAAACTTTAGAAAAATTATTTTATCAACAAATGTTTAGGTGATCTTAATTTTACAATAAAGTTTTCCGTCTTCTAGTGTTTGAAACACTGGGACTACGAAAGCAAAGAAAAAATCAAGCATCAATTTTTATCCTTGATTGATAGAAAAACAAATAGTAACAACAACATAAATAATTGACAGGAGTAAAAAATAAAGCATTAACATTTTTGTCATTCTAAGGTAATTTTTTATCAGGAAAAAATATACGTAATCATTTTTTATCAAATTTTGCAACTTATTTATTTTTCATCACCGGTTAAAGAAAAAAAGATTAAAGTAGGTACTTAATATTCATGTAGAAGTGTAAAAGGACATGTACCTCGGATCCCGATGGGTGTCTATTACAAATCTAATTATCTCCAACCAAGATCTTCTGGAATATTATGTTTTTTAATGCTGACAGTTATTATCATACTTGGTAAGTTGTCTTTATGTCAGGCTACTTTGGGACCAAATTCATATGTCAACAATGATAATAAGCAAAATATAAATGAACCCCATACAGCGCCACAACCAAAAAAATCAACCAATGTACAGACTTTGGAGTACAATCCAACAAGCACCATAATACTCTCACTAATCATATGCGTAAAACAAGCGCCTGATGGCCAATAAGAGTGCACGAGGACAAAGATTTTCACCCAATGACGGTGTGTCCTGTTGTTTACTTACTTCTTTTTTGTCTCTTTCTGTTTTTTTTTATCTTTAGTACTTGTCGGGTTGTTACTCTGAACACCTTATATAAAATATAATTCAAGGCACATCACTTTGGTTTGAAAAAGAAACTTTTATCTCAAAATATCACCACCTCTGCCATCTGGAATCGCGCATCATACTGCATTTTATATTTTTTATTGTTTTTAAGAATATTAAAGTAAATTTCATAACATTGTTTGACTAAACACTTACAGTACTGTTTCACCTATTCGCAGTTCCCTATTTGCAACCTCGCATATTTGCAGCCTCTCATATTCACAGGTTAGGCTCTAACTCTGTCTCATTATATGCTGGTATATCAGACTAGCGTCATAACACCATAAAAACAAACACTTGTAAACTGAGTTTTTGTAGGTAATAGTGACTTAAAGCACTTTTCGAGGGTATGCTTGTATTTAGGGGCAGACTGAGAGTGCTATGAACCCTACAACCCCAATTTTTTTACATTTATGCCACATGTAGAGGCTGTGCAGCAGGTGATCTGTGCATATTGACTTAACTATATTCCATAGTCAACTACAGCCATTAGACACACAGGATGTGCAGGCAAAGCAGAGTGTCTGGTGTCAGAATGCATGTATTAGACTATATAACAAGGACATCTTTGATAATTTCATTGGCAGCCAGGCAGGCACCTTTGTAGTGCCAGGCCCTCAGGAATGGTGGGATTGACCAATGACTCAGTCCGCCCCTGTCCGTACTTACCTTTTATTTATAGAAAGTACCTTTACAATACAGTACTTCAGTACGGTAACTATGGTATGCAGTGTTACTGTCCTCCTGTACTTTCTTTTTTATTAAAATATTGTTGCAGTACGAAATTAAAATATGTTTACATTATTATTACTGCATTAGTTAAATACATAACTGCATACGGTATTACTACATTATTACTGTATTGATGACTAAGAGTGTCTTTAGGAAGTGTTTGGGGAGCATTTAAGCTGCTGAATCCCACTTGTGTTGAGTATTGGGTACATGTCGTCTTGTTCATTGATACAAAGTGAGGGAGAAGACAACAGAGTGCCAGTCACTGTAGATGTTGTTTTGGGTGGTCGTGGCTCAACGACAGCCACACACTCACTTGGTCCACATTGCTTCCACCACAGCTGAAGAGAGATGAAACAGGCAGTGTCCATGATGCAGGTTGCATCGGCTGCCAGGATTTTTTACTCAGTCCAAAGTAATTAGACCAACCTAATAGAAGTTGCAAAAGGATTGCATTCCAAATCTATACTTTTTACCAAGGCCAAAGTAATGGATGATTCCAAAATATTAGAAGACCAATCTACAGGAGATTTTACTGTATATAGATCTATTTCCAAAGGATGAGTTTTAATAAGCAATTTCTATTTATGACCAAATTATATTGAAGTTTGATGATTTCAATTCTTATTGCTTAAGGAAATAAATTCAAATTTTGATTAAATACATTAAAGCTTATTATAGTTTATGACAAGATAGACAGAAAATTAGGATTTCTTTGAAGCTCTCTTTTCAGCAAAAGTGGAGCAATAGTAATAGCTTGGACTCTGGAACCATACAATGCAAGTTCAAATTCCAGTCACAACCATAACATTCACTTTCTGCTGCCTCGTGCATATGAGGCTTGTTAACTCAGGTGAGTAATTCGTCTAGTTTTAAGAATAACACAGATTTCAAAAACTCAGGCAGATGAGGCCTGTCAACTGAAGGAGAATAACTCATTTAGGTGAAGGACAACACTGATTAAAAAATAATGAGCACGTAAAACTGGACTTGAGCCTAACTTGGTTTGGTACTCAACCAGGTATATTAAGTTACCCCAAAAGTTTGAGAAAGTGTGTCAAGAATTCATTGATTTAAAGCCGACTGAATGGGACTTTCACCAGATTGATGGCAGAAAGTCTTGGAAAATGATGCTTTTTATTTTGAGGAATAATTTTTGTTGTTTTTGTTATTACTTGGCGAGCAAAATTTTAAAGTGTTTACGAACTTTTGGGACAACCTATTATATATAATAGGTTGTCCTAAAAGTTCTTAAACACTGATGGTTTTTATTGTGAGGAATCATTTTTATTGTTTTTGTTATTACTTGGCAAGTCAAATTTCAACGTGTTTACAAACTTTTGGGACAACTTAATATACCCTTCGTTCTTGTCTCCCTTGGCAATGATTCTTTTAGCAGAAATTAAAATTGTATTATTTATTTTGTATCTTTAATTTGATACTTTGGAACCATAATCTTCAGCACCCACTCGTGTCCAAATATCGGGTTCATCCCAATTATTATCCCCTATTTTTCCATGATGCCCATATTTGGCATGACTTGCAATTTGTTTTATTTTATTTCAAATTATCTTATTCTTATTTTTATTTATTTTAAAATTTTGTATAAAAATTGTGTAATAAAAATTGTGTAAAGCTTGTGTAATCTTTAAAATCTGTAGAAAAGTTTATAAGGTTTCAGCATTGTTTAAACACAATATCACTACAGTTTACTTATCTATATATTAATACGCTTCATGGCTTCGACTGTTGTTATAACAATTTCCTTAATAATGAAAATGGAATATTTCAAAATCTCAATTGATATTATACATTGACAACTAAAAAAATTTCAGGTCTAAAACATTTCAGGCAAATTCCAGGTCTAAAACAATTCAATTAGTATTATTTAGATTATTCACCACAGTTTTGTTTGCTTATTATTTATTTGGACAATTATTAACGGTATTCTCATATTTTCCCAAATTAACTTTTTTAAAGAAATAATCTTTTCTGTTTCATTAAAAAAAAAATTTCATTTAATTCTTTTATTTGTTTCTAATTAATTCATTTTTTCAAATTCTAATTTTATTCTTTTTAATTATTTCATTTTATTTTTTTTTTATTGATATTTGTTTTTAATTTGAGGCTTCATTATCCGTAAATTCATTTTTTGGAAATGTTTTGTCCCCTTCTTTAAAATTGCGGTTTTCAACACGTTTCCGATATAATCCTCTGGACTTCTTCAGTAATAACTGTGACCAAGTCTTGGGAATGTATCCCCAGTAGTTACTTCCCTTTGGGTAAAATTAAAACGTTGTGAAAACAAGAACTCATGAGTAGTCGTCCGTTCGAAAAAATGGATACAATATGTGTACCGAAATTTCCTAAAGATAATAAATCAGAATGCAGGTAGTAAAAAAAAAAAAATTGTTTGTTTTTTTTTTATATCCGGGCATATGTTTCGCAGCATTAAGCATTATTAACGGATAAAATATGTGCCTCGTCAGGGGGTTAGGCTTTTTCATATTTTATAGTAAAATTTGAGACAAAAAACGCTTCATCGGTAAATAATTTCTTTTTTGTACGAAAGACAATAAAATTTTACGTAATACCCGAAAAAATTAGAAAAAATTGAATAAATAAAAAAATGATAAATTTTAAAAATTAATGTTTACGCCAAAATTCGTACTAGTGCTAACTTGCGATCTCTACAGAAGCATGCTTTTAAAAAAAAGTCAAGAAATTAAATTCTGTAAGGTTTAAATACTTTAATGGTTTCTTTTAAAAGTGAAAAAAAGTGAGTGTGTTGAACGGAACGCCGCCGCGCCGGCCCAGCAAAACAATGAAAAAATATTGCAAATAATGCAAGTGCATTATTATTCATTACTGCATTATTTTATTTGCAAGTTTATGTAATGGATATCTCACTATTTCGCAATGAGTGAACAATGGTTAAACTTATTTTGGGTGAAAATTTCAAATATTAGATGTCTATTATTTCGATCAAGATTTTGTTGCTGTTTTTAAACTTTTTTTTCTGGAAATCTAAGTGGAAAAAGGCATAAAAAAACATCCTTATGAAGACGTTCTAATTTCAAATTATCTCCCTTGTATATGGTTAGTTAAAGGGAGATAATAAAACGCTCTTTAAAGCAAAGATGTTAAAAACATTGTTATTTCCCTTAGATCGGGGTCGACAAACTTTTTGCCATAGATCCCCCTCATCCCCTCATAGTGTATGTTATCGATCCCAGTGTACTGACGTTTTGTCTGTTTTGCTACAGTTCTTAATGTATTTTTTTTATAATCTAAGATTGTTTTTTGTATGATTCCAGAAACAAAATATTAAAATTCTTCATTTAGGACTTACAAGAAAAAAATAATTATAAATATTTTATAAAGAATAAAACTAAAAGAAATAACAAGGTCATCATGTTTAATTTAATATTTACAAAAACATAAGAGACACTTTTTAAGTATTTATATATAGGAGTGTTTCTATGGCCACCCTATATAGATATATAAGTTTTTAGTTGCGCAAAATTTAATTATAGAATCAAATACGCAGAGTTTGAGGGAAGCTAAAGAAATTATTGAGAAAGAAGTTGACTGGAAAATAGTTTTAAAAAATTTAAGGAGGAAAAAAAGAATTAGGGAAGGAAGTACACTAAAATATAAGAATTAATTAATAGAAGAAAGACGACGACAACCGGTTTCACCCAGAAGCTTTTCAAGTAAGCAGTCTGTTTCCAATGGCCCCATTAATAATCCGGAGCGCAGTCAAGTCCGATGAACACAGAGGCCGTGAAAATTCAGCATTTTTGTTGTAGTTTGCCATTTTAAACTTTAATAGGGTTGATTAAAACAAAATGAGTAAAAGAGTAAGTTAGTGTTATAAACTCCAATAATTTATTAATAAATAAATTGAAGTTGAATATCATATCTTATCAACTCTTAATATTTTGAAAATAAATGTTTTTATTTAAAAAAAAAAAAAGGTTTACGTTGTTGGTGGTAACGACACATAAGCAAACAGAAATTTACAATTTTAATATTATTCTCTTTCATGACCGTCCTCCTCCTCTCTACTACTTTGGAGTTGGGACTCCTCCTGGTCTAAAATCCAAACTATTAGAGTTCTCTTCTAAAAGTATTAATAGGACTATTTTCCTCATCCATATTAGTTTCTTTCTCACAACGTTTCGACCCAAATAGTCCGATTAATACTTTTAGAATTCATTATACCTTATCTCAAGGATTTCGAAAAATGATATTAGTTTTACTGTAGCCAAAATGTCAGGGATTACATTTTGATGCGACACCGTATAATCGTAGAGTTATTTCCCTTGGATCAAAGTGTTCTGCCAGTGGCGACCGGCCGAGTGTTGTATGTTTTTTCCCCAATTATCACAAAAGAACAGTTTTTTTCGCAGATTTTTCTTTGTTTTAAAAGACAATAAACGAGATGGGAAGCACGAGAGAAGTGATCACTCTCCAACTTGGACATTATGCTAACTTTGTTGGCACTCATTGGTGGAACATTCAGGTATGTTACTGTTTTAGTAATTGGAAATGATTTTTACTATGAAAATGCATTGGGAATGATTTTTACTATAGAAATGCATTGGGAATGATTTTTATTATGAAAATGCATTGG